>APFE030424089.1:156966-187371 GCA_000404065.3 Pinus taeda
CATTTATGGACCTGTGGCCAGTGACACAACTTAAAAACACTTGCATTGGATTCTCCTAAGTATGAACTTCAAACTCCCTGAAGACACCTTTTGCAGATTAGCCCTAAAAAGTGCCCTTTTTCCATTAGCGCGGGTCCACAGTGTCTTACCTGCGGCAATGGCTCAGTTCCTCCAAAGAGGGCGTGCCCATGGACGCTCTGTCATAGAGCAAAGCCCGCGCCACCCAAATTTGGTTATGATTTTTAGCCAGCGCGCACTGAAGTGTTTTTTCCTTCATTACTCATGTAGTTTTCTGGGGAAAAATCTCATGGAAGTGGTTGAGTGTCATCTTTTTATCCATGACAACCAAGTTCAGTGGCTATTCCAGGACAATGCTAAATCTTCAGTAGGTGTCCGGATACAATGCATACTTCCTCCTCCTCCATCTATAAATGACTGTCACCCTGCATTAAACCAACTAGTTTTGCTAGAGCTATTGTGAGTGCCAAGATTATGCTGGAGTGATAGTGAGAATTGAGAACTATAGAGGGGTTATGCTGCCAAAATATTGAGAGAGAAGAAGTCACTTTGCAAGGCGTATTTAGCTGCTTGCCCAGTCAGAGGAGGTTCAACGTCAGAACCCTTTGGTTGTAATCTTTCTCTGTTTTTACTGATTAATGAACGACTATCATTATGGTTCCACTCATGTGTCTTCTAATGGTATTTGAGTTATATCTTGTCTGACCGATATATAATTGCATATACTGGATTTTACGCTTGTGTTTGTATCGTTCTTTGCTTGTGCAGGTGTCCGTTTACGTGGAGCGTAAGGATTGTGACCAGCCAAAGCTAAGGGACGGGAGCGGCGTTTCTTTTACAAAAAATAGCGTTGGATTCCAGGTAGATCATTCTGATCGATCTTTGATTTATGCAATTAGGAACGTGCGTGTAGCGTGTGTGATTGTTGCTAGACCCGCGTTGGGCTAGTGGGATCGCCTCTGTCCACAGAGGGGATTTACCAGTTCAACAGGGAGTTTACTCTTAGAATGGGATTTGGATTTACTTTCCATTCACAGTCATGCCCTCCTTCTAGCGCCAAACTATTGAAGCTTTGAAAATCGTTGCTTCAACATGGGGAAAAACCACCCGATCCGAACCTTGGTTAGCAGCTCCTTTTCCATTTGGAGTAGTGGCTCCAACTGGGGATAATGGGACCAATTTCCCAATCTAATTTATGATTGTGTTGATGGGGTGATATGTGATATTTTGGAGTAATGTTTAAGCTAAATGTAATCTAATCTAAACTAATTATGACATGCATTTATCCTAATTTAAACACTATCTAATTATGAATATACCCGAGAATGATTTAAAGTATGTGATCTACAATAATGTCCAAAAGAAATTGGTAATAAAGATCATTAAATTGAAATAATAAATGAAATCGTTTAACAATAATCATTTTGTATAAAAAGTTAACCGAAACGATTGTGAAAGATATATCGCATAAGAAATTATTCATGTATTTAGCATAAAATATAGGCCATCATCATACAGAAGTGCAATAATGTTAACCAAGATTCAAACTTTCATACATAAATAACTTGAAGAGAAATTATTGCTTGATACATAAATAAAAAGAATTACGAGATAAAAGTATCATTTGTAATAAGCCCTACTCATGTGCTTCAGAAATATTGATCTACTTTCAATCTATCCAACACCATCTAAGAGTACAAAAGTTCAATTTCAGTAGAAGATTCCAGATAAGATAAAAACAAATCATGTTCCATTCATTTCACTAGAACTTCCTCAAAGAGACAGAAGTGCATGTTTTGAAGATTGTTTCTGATAAAATTTTAGGACCCCTCTCTAAATGCATGAGAGGGGTTTAAATACTAAACTATAAAACTAAAAATAGATTATTACAAAAATAGTTGAGGAGGTTTAAACAACCTT
This sequence comes from Pinus taeda, assembly GCA_000404065.3. Lineage (NCBI taxonomy): Eukaryota > Viridiplantae > Streptophyta > Pinopsida > Pinales > Pinaceae > Pinus > Pinus taeda. The sequence goes on from APFE030424089.1 coordinate 158,905, forward strand.
TCTCAAATTATGCAAAATAAAAATAAAAAAATAGAAATGAGCATTGTGATTAACTGTTCCCCATTTGATCATTTAGATCACAAATGTCTATCATGGGCTTGAGCTATGTTGGTTGGTCGATTTCTGCTTTCAACCACCCAGTGAACATGGCGTCGGTCAGTGCTGGCAGCATTTTATCCGCATAAGTGGTTAGGCATCGCAGGCCCATCCATTGGCTGTGAGGTTTAATTAAATGTTGCTAATATGCTTCCCAGTTTAACTTGGTTGTTTACCTAATTTCTTCTGCTTTTTTTTTTGTTGCTTGCCTCCGCTGTAGTTCAAGTTGTTTTACATTAGGAAGAAAACCTGGAATGGACTCTGCCACAAGGCTGGCACTAAGTAACTTTTCATTAACATTTTCAATAACACTGTTTGATGTTGCTGTCGGGTCTAATGTTTCCTTTTCTGCCTCTCTAAGCCGAGAATCCCAGTTTGTAAACAATATTTCTTTGTGCGACTACTCTCGTTTAGGCAAGTCAACTTTTCTCCCAGCTTTTGAATTCTGCCAAGTAATGAATTCATAAACTTTTTTGAATATTTCATCATATTCAAGCCTCATTTCAATGACTTGACTTGTCAATTTGTCACTTGTTTCACAATACGAATTGCATTGCAAAATCTTCTGGAATAATAGTTCCTTTTGGTGCATCAACTGGGAGTTAAGGCCAAGGGCTTTAGTAATGAACTGATCAATTTTTGGATCATCCTTATGTATATCAGTTATTCCTTGTATTTGCACTTCCTTCTCTGCTAAGATGGTTTGATGTTTTATTTGCGTCTGTTTGAACTGTTGTTGGAGCTTAGCTAATTGTGTCTCTGCTTGTTGGTCAGATTTTTCTTGCAGTAATAGTTTTTCAAGCTACATAATTTTATCTTCTTTTTCCTTAAGCAACATTTGCACCTTTTTTGCTTTATCGATGGTCATTGTAGCATAGGCACCTACAAACTGTGACAGTCTAGTAAGGTTAGCAGACAGGTCGGTGGGTGAGTCATTCCAGACAACATCCATAGATTCATTATCAGGGGTAGTAATAGTTGTAGAATCCAAGTTCCTTTTCTTCATTTGTCTTTTAACAACTGCTTTGTGTTGTAGACTATAAAACACATCTAGAAGGGGAATCTCCTCAATTCTCAAAGCAATTTTAGAGGTGGGCAGGGATGTGCTCTACTTCTTGAGTATTTATAGTCTCCTTTGCTGTAATTTCTTGAGATGTTTTATGTTGTGGAGTTTGCAAATCTCACATTTGTTCCTTTGCTGGAGCCTTTTATTAAAGTTGTCCCATTCTTCCTCTAAATCAATCACCAGGGCTTTTACTAGCTCGGTGGAGGTGGAATGGATTTCAACCTATTTTCTAGCTGAAATTTGCTAGCTATCTTTTCTGTAGATGGGGTTGTATCTTTTTCCGACTCCCTGCTTTTGCTTTTCCCATTTTGTGATGACTTCTCTGACTCCCTGGTAGATTTCTCTTGGGATTCTACTTCAAAATCAATTTTAGAATTTTCTTTGGAATCTCCTTCTATACTTACACCACGAGTAGGCTCCCTTATTAGTTTAATCAATAATTGGTCCAATGGGACCTTCGTTAACCTCCTTTCTCTGTACTCGTAAAAGGCTTCAAGATCTTCACGGTCAAAAAGTAATTGTGCGACATGCTTCACTTCTGTGAAGGTGTTCTTCCGTAAAAAGATGTCATCAAATGAATCTTCCTCATTACTTAATACTTGTATTTTTATCATGGTGGTAAAGTCTTTAACATTGTCGAATGGGTCATATTGCCTTCCAGGGAATTTAGGTAATTGCAAAGCTAACATAATCTCTGCTTCTTTAAATGCATGCCCTAGATTAGGCAATGTAAATTATCCACACTGTAAAGGGAATGTAGGCCAAACAACATTTTTTATTCCTTTAATGCTTTTCTCATCCCACCCTCACTAGCTATTTGATAAGCTATCTCTCTAGCCATCAATTTGTCCAGAACATAGTATGGGAGGACATGGGGGGAAGTAATGTTGCCAAATACCCCGATATACGTAAATTTTTCCTCCCCAAACCATCTAGCCATTGGGAGGATATCTACCTCGACTTCTTTGGAAAACCTGGGGGCATCTCGGTTATAAAGCCATTTGTGGATAGGGAGCATGACTCCATGACAAATTTTGTAAAAATATGGTTGAAACTGAGATTCCCACATGTCATTATGGTATATGTGAATGGGAAGTGGATTTTGGACAGTCCACTTCCATCCCATGACAGGAAATTTTTAACCAAAACAAATTGCATCCATTACATAGGCGCTCATAAAAAATGGAGGGTAAACCCTCGAAGCAACACTTCTTTTCCTTCTATACTCCATTATTGTTCTTGCTAAATTATCAAACAAAATTTGTGCCCAATTCATTATAGTTGTGTTTATGGCTACATCTATTAATGGAAACCATTCTCGGGAGAATTTAATACTATCGGGTTTACCAAATACTCTACATAGCATGGCCACTGCAAAACTATGAGGGGGACAAATAGACAAAATATAGTACATACCATTATTGTCTTTTTTTATTTTTCCCTCATTATTTGACTAGGTCCAAGGTGCAGTCTGTTGGGTCCTCGTTCTCTTTGGAAAACTTCTTGACGAACTACTTGTTGTAGATGAATTGTGGCTCCGGTAGGTGGTACATAAGCCACAGGTTGTATGGCGTAAAATATCCCATAACCTCTTGGCTTCCTGTCTTGAATTCTCTCTCTGAGATGTTGGCTTCATCAATAACCCATTTAACCATGTCTGTATAAGGGATTAGCTTTTGACACGCAGCTATGCGATGAAAAAATGAGTATGATGTCTCAAACATGAAGGCGTCTAAGGGATCACATTTTTCAATTGTAACCTTCCTTTCCAGAATTCTTGGTTTCTCTTCTTCCAGTATATTATACATGGCTTCCCACATAGATGTTCCTTCCTCTCTGCTACATGTAGTATCCATAAATAGATGAGTCATTTCTGATTTCTCAGAGACGACTACCTTACCTTTCTTCACCATTTCTCCCAACAATTTTCTCTGTGTATTTTCCCTAAAAGTGAAGAACGACAGCTATGGGATACACAAAGATTACAATGAACATGAAATGAAATAATGTAGATAACTTGTAAAGGTGATAAAAGGAGTTTTATTCGAACACACGTAAGAAGATATCATATCATGTTAAATGGCTTTTAACACATAAATTCAGTTAACTCTTACTAAATGCCCACTAATGCTTTGTTATCTCTTAGCTTTAATGCTCATAAATGTCTGCATCGTAAGTCGGGAAGAAATCTTTTAGGGTGGTTAGCCTTTGAATTGTAATAATGTCCATTTTGTGATTTGCGAAGAAATATTGCAAATCGCAATATCGCATTGTGCCTTTTTTATTTTATTACCCTCCCTTGCGTTTCTACAAGATGTGATATGCGAGTCGCTCGATTATTGCCTCAAAACATAGCTATTTGTCAAGTTTTTTTGTGTAAAGGTATTTTTTAATAAGCGGTGAACCTAAACATTTGTTCATAATGTATTGAAGGAGTGGGTCCAGGTCTTGATTGCATTTCACAATATTGACTGGCGATAAGTTTGCGGTACTCTTTTAAATGCTTGAAATGCAATGTGATAAAGGTTACAGTGCCATCGCAATTTCGCATTTCTCTTGTTTTGAGATAACCTTTTAAGGCAGGCTCTTCATAAATAGCGATATGCGATGTGAGACTTTGTTTCGATGAGAAAAGCTTTAGGACATAGTTTATATCAAAAATATGATAGTTTCGAGGTATAAAGCATGAAGTCATCTTTTAATCGTTTTTCACTAGATTTTTGGTGGGTTAGCAAGGTTTTTGATGATGTTTAATCATGTGATATGCAGGAAGGCAAGCATTTAGTAGTTCTTTTGAAAAAGAGGTTTGAATGATATCTTGTTTTATTTCACAATTAAAATAAGGAAAATGCCTAAATTATAAGTTTATTTTTGGAAGGATTTTTTAGAGGGTCCTCATTTATTAATGTAGTATTAACTAATACTATTAATAAATGACAGGTCGTTGAATAGCATAACAGGACCTATGATTGCTAATATGCAGGATCATCAATATGCTGAGACCCAAGATTTTACCCTAAGGCATTTTCTCCTTGTTTTCTGGTTTTCAAAAGGGCAGCTTCAATCTACTCTAACTTTTAATCACGAAGTCGATTTGGGGAGTTCCATATACCATTGGAAAGATAATTATGAGAACTATCCATAGGAAGGGGTCTGATATAGATTTAAGGGCTTCTGTGGCTTGAGAGATGGCTACAACCTTTTCTGTTCTTTTGTACTTTGGTTAGCTGATTTTTTTTTTATTTTTTTTTTTGCGATGAGTGACAACGTCCTTGATGGTAAATGAAGAAGAAAATATAGTCCTAGGTCGGCTTGCTACAGTCAAGGAAATTCATAGTGTCTGTCTTGCATGCGCTAAGGGCAAGAGTCATGGCCCAAACAATTGGGGGATGGAACTGTACTTGAATTACTTTGATATTATATCAAAAGATCTTATGGATGTGATTGACGAATATAGGGTGAATGGCCATATTTCTAGTGCCATAAATGCTACATTTTTAGTACTTATACCGAAGATGAATATTGCTGACTATTTTCAAGACTTTTTCCCTATCTCTCTATGCAACATTGTTTACAAACTTGTATCTAAGCTCATAGCTATTAGGGTCTGATCTTATATGAATGCTCACATCTCACCAGAACAATTCGAGTTCATTGAGGGGCTCTAGGACGCGGTGGCCACTACTCAAGAATGTTTGCATTCTATTAAGGTAAGGAACCTCTCAGCATGTATAAGTAAAATTGATATTAGTAAGGCTTTTGATAGTATAGATTGGGAATTCCTAAGATTGATCCTCTATAAAATCGGAGTTTCGCAACATAACACCAAATGGATCATGGCTTGTGTTATCACTATTAGTTTCACTATTATCATAAATAGATATCCCAAGCCCTTCTTCAAAACCAACAAAGGAATATGTCAAGGGTGTGTTTTTTCACATATCTATAAAAATTACCACTGTAGATCACCTAATAATGCAATAATAAAGAAAAATACTTGATCTACTTCTACAAACAATTATGCGAAAGCTTAATCGAATATGAGCAAGATTAATAGAACACATTGTTGGAAATAATACTGAGATGGGGGGTGAATCAATATTTGTAAATTAGTAATATTTCATGTCCATAAATAGATTTATATGCTACTTTAGCTAAGTAAACCAGCGTGTACACACAACTGTTCTTAAAGAAACCAATGTATATGCAGAGAACTTTTGATTTACGCAAATTATCATGCATTGAACTTTGACCAATATGTCAGAGATTAATTAGACATTGCAGTAAAAGAAGAATAAAGAATTACACGTAAGCATGACACATGAACACCAAGATATAAGGTGGAAATCCAATGTGGGTAAAAGCCACCTGTTGTTGTCATCTCCGTCTTCTTTTAATAATAAGAAAACTATATTTACAATCTTGTACTGGTGCAAACTTATACCAGTATATATGCAGGGAATTACCTGCAGAATGCTACAACCTTCTCTCATTTTTTTCTTCTACTGGAAGGGAGCTACAACCCCCTAGCTCCTGTACTAACCAACATGTTTACTAGTATGTAGGTGCCACCCTAAAGAAAAACTTCAGTCTTCTACCAGGGACCACGTTTCATTAATTTTCAGACTAGATACTCCTAGAACATAACACCATAATCTGAAGGCCATGTTTCATCCAATTTTCATACTGGACCCATCAACAACATCATAGCTGCAATACAATCATCAAGTATATAAACCAATCACTGAAACTCCTGAATCTGATTATTCAGAATACTATCACCTGAATACAGCCACCAGAACAGAACCCAGAAATCTATAACAGCAAACAGAAACAACTGAAACATTCTTCATAAGGTATACGCTACTTCCCTGTGTCGAACCAACGTGTGTACGCGCTTTTATCAAATCCAACCAGCATATACATTTGTAAATGTTAATTCATAATTTTATAGCTATTCCAGCCTTCAGATATACCCAGATCATAACATTTACATAATAATACATGTGTTAGTATTTAGATCTAGAATATACATGAGCAAACCCACATAATGATAATTCATTTTAAGCCTTAAGAACCCGATTCATCATTAGATCTAATCCCTCATCAACCACTAAGGTTCATCATTGGTTCAAATCCAACAATGCACCATAAGCCAGTAACCTGAATACTAGATCTCACACTTCATCAGATATTCGATACTTGTACGCTTTGTCCTAATTACCTTCTCCTCCTTATATAGTTTTAGGCTTTTCTCAATACCATGAACCAAAACCACTTAGGACCAATACCTTGGACCAAATACCTAGGGTCAATACCTTGGACCAAATACCACGGACCAAAAGCTTAGCTTTCCAACATATACATACTTTTCCTTCTGAGAAAGTGCATGTGTACGTATATGTGACTTGTGTACAAAGAACCTACATGTATACGGAGCTTGGTCAAGGTGAACTTGCATATACCTCTTTTTCTTCATTCTTTGTAGTCTGATCTATAATTCTTTATTGTTAACTTGTTGTGTTGTGATCTTTCATCTAAGTGAGTTGCCATTTGTACATTACTTCTGAACTGGCCTGCATTTTGTCACATCTTTAAACACAACTGTCATGCATTCTATCACATCTGATATCTCTTTTGTAGAACATTTAGTTCCCATATACAAGAGATTTGTTCTACTACAAGTGGGTTGCCATCAAGTACAAAGCATACATCATAATGCCAACACACATATAACTAATAAGGAGAAATAAATCACACATAACACAGAAGAAATAACCCGGGGAAAGCCTCAGCCTAAAACCCCAGTCTCTATTATCATACAAGTGGAAATATAGTCTGGATTACAAAAAGAATCAACTCACAAGCTATCCTTCTCTCTCTGCAATCCCTCTACTGCTCATAGACAATCAAAGGCTTCTCACAAACCTTCTCCTCTGCCCTCCAAACCTCTTATTTCCTTGCGCAGTTTTTCGTGGGGTCCAGTGCTTCCACAAGTGTGAATTCCCACCTCACACTGCTCACTTGGCTCATAAATCACTCCACAAACTTGAAGGAGATGAATCCTTCTTCATGGATGAGTTTCATTTATAAGAAAAATCCTCCAACTGATAGTACATTTTCCCTTCATCTAATCTCAACTGGGTCTTTGACTGAACTGACATGCATGAGTTATTTATGAGAGAATATTCAATTATCTGGAGAGCAACAGTTACATACTTGCAAGCATTAACTAACTGAACTCACAATTAATTCGACAAACTGTTAGAGCTAATCTAATTGGACTTAACTCAGTTAACTAAGCTAACTAATTACAAATCAAAGTACAACTCATCCTCATCTCCTTAACTAAGGGATAAATCCTCAATCAATAGAGAAACTGTTGCATGTCTTCACATAGACTTCATGTTTGATTTTCTACAACTAATTAACTCAAGATGAATTAATTAATTATTTTACAAACAACTTCTTAGATCAAATTCAAATTTTACTTCTCAATTTTAGTCCAGGGACTGACCAAAATTGGAATCCATCCTGAAATGCTATTTTTAGCACTTCTATTTTTAGCATTTCTTGTTGCTATTTTCAACACTATCCTCTTTGTACTTGTTATGGAAGCGCTTAGTAGGAAGATTGTGGATCACAACGATCGGGGCTTGATTGCTAGCATAAAAATGACTCGACAAATAAATGTCACCCACTGTATGTTCGTGGATGACCTTATGTTTAAAAATATTTCAGATTGGCACCAATTTCATAGTATCTTTAACTCTTTTAGTGTCTCTTTATTAATTCACATAAATTAGAATTGATTTTTGATCAGGTGGACGAGGCTGAAGTTGTATAGGTCAGTCAATTATTCGAAGTCACAGTTCGACCAATGGACTCTGGATTCACATACCTGGGATTCCATATCAAACCAAACACTTATCTCATTTCGGATTGGGGATAGATTATTAACAAGATAGAAATCAAGATTAATCATGGGGCTCATAGGTGGCTTACTTTGGGTGGCAGGTTGATTCTAATTAAGTCAGTCACCTCTATTCACTATCGAAGGCCATCATTAAGAAGATTGATGCGATCCTAGCTAGATTCCTTTGGTCTGACATAGTTTCTCATAGGAAGATCCATCTAGTTTGACTTCCCACCTTGGACAAAGCCGCAGATTGTTGGGGATGGGGGATTCGAAACACTTCATCTTTCAATAGAAATATAACATGCAAGAGCCTATGGAGAGGAATGATTGGCAAGGGAATCTGGTCATTAATTACCCGAGGTAAATATATGGATTATAAATATTTAGAATAATGGATTGGAAATGGAGCTAACTACATAACTTCATCCTCTTACATATGGCTTAGCATGATGAGGAATAGGCACTAGGTATTTGGGGGACTCTGTTGGGAGGTGGGAAATTGTAACAGGACTAGTGCAGGTCTAGATATCGTCAAAAGGTTTTGGGCACGCATTCCCCCTTGGCACCTCTTCTCCAACATCTACATTACAGAGGTATGTTTTCAGATTATCTAATGTTGTTTCTAACAATATTGTTTCTCCACACATTCAATCTTGGTTTTGGGCGGTAGACTTGGATCTAATAGGTTCATTGGCAACCGAATGAGATAATTATATTAGATAGGTTGAGGTTGTGGGAATTCACCTTACTGAAGAAGAGGATCGCCTTACATGGATTGGGAAATTCAAACAAAATTCGGTTAGGGAAATATACAAGCACATCTCCTACACTATCCACGTTCCAACAACTCCTAATTAGCTTCATAAGATTTGGAAGTGGGAGACCCCACTGAAACTAATTTGTTTTGGTTGGCTAGCTCTCCATGATAAAATTCTTACATGCAAGAATCTCTCTCGCAGAGGTTATCACGACCTTGGAATATGTTCTCTTTGTATGCAAATCTTGGAGGAGGTGTCACATCTACTTATCAATTGTCCTTTAGCCACACAAATTTGGAAATTTGTTCTATTATTTTTAGATTGAAGGGAACTAGACACACTTTCCCTAGAGGAATGTTTCAAATTATGGTTCACTACTCAATAGGAGTATTATTCCTTACCCTTCTACATTATATGGGGTATATGGAAATGCAGAAATAGAAATATTTTTTAGCATAAAAAGGTGAACATTAGATACATTGTAATGGGGATTGTTGCATATTTTATAGAGATTAGACCTAAGAAACATCATATCGAATAGAGAGAGTTTATCAAAAAGGACTTATGGAATAAGTTTCATGTCAGGTTTTTCGATGGCACATGTAACAACAGTCTTTGTGGATGCGCAGTCCTCATAGTCAGAGAACTGGACAAGATCTACATTTTTGGTGGGAGAGAGGTAAAGGCACGAACAACTAGTCTGAAATTTTGGGCCTCATTTTCTTGGCACACTTGCTCAACATCAAGGATATACAGGTATTTGGGGACTTTAAAGTGTGCATCGATTGTATCAAAGGTCACTCCTGCTTACAACCACCAATGATGTCCCACTAGTTGAAGCATATAAAATCTATAGAACTTACTTTTCAAAGCATCACATATGATCATATATATCAAGAGCAGAACACCATTACAGATATGCCCTACTATGCTTCTTACAATTAAGATTCCAGAATTTATTCTAGCAACATTCCCATCTCTTAAATGCCACTTCTTACTATTTGATGCATAGAGAAATAATGTGTTTACTCAAAGAATTTTTTTTTAAATTGTTAAATGATAACACGGTTTTCGAAAAACTGTTTATGTAAATCTATTGAAAGAAATATAAGTGTTCTCGTATTGTTTTTTAGAACAAGTTCCTTTTTTTGTAATAAGTTCTACATGTTTTGGATGAACAAAAACCAAACTTTTTTCAGGAATAAAAAGCATGATATATTCATAAAAGAAAATTACATATTGCAAATGCAAGAAGCCTATGCAGAAACGTGGACCAAGCCACTTACAAAAATACTCCAAAAAAAGTATCCAGAAAAGCCTTCTGACAAGGCAACAGATAAAGAAACAAAAACCAAACCTATAAACTTTCTTTTATTATATGGTGATTTCCAATTCGTTGGTCTATACACATTGATAGTGGAATTCCTCATACAGATTTTGGTAAGGCGAGTGCAAAATTTGCAAATGGAATTAATGGAATTATCTTAACTTTAAAGTAGTTTATTCCAATTAGCTCATCCTACTTCGCTAGGTGATTTTATTTAAACTTTCAAGCCTGAAATACCATTTTGATCATCTTACTCCTTTCAGGTGGATTAGAAGTGCCGGATCTATTAGGTTAGGAAATTTCAATTTTTTAAGAGAGTCTATTTTTATAAAATTAAAAAACTATTGTAATTATTTTTTTCCAAATGAATTTTACTCAAATTTTAATTTAAAAATTGATAGTAAGAAATTGCTTTTAGTGTGATTTTTTTGGACTTTTCAATGTGGTCGGAAAAAATGAGTTGAAATTTTAATTTGTGTTATTTTAATTGGTTTTTTGATATTATATATAGATTCAGTACCCTGAGAAAATCCGAAGGCACTTCAATTGTGCAAGGGTTATCCATCAAGATTATAATTTCAATAATTTTTTACTAAATTTTAGAGAAATTAAACCAAAAAATCACCAGAAAATCTTCCAAAAAATCTCACTGAAAACAACTCCGATTATTAATATTTTTTATTTTATAATTTTTATAATAGTTCACAATTTTTTTATAAAATTATGAATTTTCATTATTTTAAATATATAAATAAATTTAATATTATAAAAAATCTTAGAACAAACTAAACAAGCACTTTTTTTGGGGAGTTATTAGATTCCATTAGGATCTAATGAAATGAAAAATTGATTACATAATCCATATACAAGCAGAAAGGCGATATTTAAAATAGAAAAAAGTATTGTTTGGGATTGGATCACATTGTCTTGTTAGGATTGAATCATATCACTTCCGAAACCAAACCTCGCTACATTGCCTTGTTAGGATTGAATCATATCACTTCTGAAACTAAACCTCCTTATTTATCATTAGACCACATCTTCTAACTAAATATAAATCTCAAATTTAAAATTTTTTAAAAATTAATTAAATTTCAAACAAAATCAAACTATTTGTCATAACCCTCTACACATTAAACAATACATAAAAAAAAAAATTATTTAACCTATGCATTTAAACGAAGGCTTCTTCCTTCCCAAGGTGAATGATGGTAAGTTTTTAATGCAATAACCCGGATTTATGTATTGGCGGAAACATGAAAGTTGATTGTCCTTGGTCATTTACATAATACATAATTGCTTCAGTTTTGGCGGCATGTCTAATTGCTCTGAGCTGGACAGCTGGCTCCTCGGTCCACACCCTCGATCCGCTCCACTGATATTTTGGGTTTGGTAGCTGTGGGATTTAATGCCACAGCTCTGCTACACCTTCCTTGGGATTTCCACAGTGAACAGACGATCAGGATGGGTTCTAGTGATCGGACGTTGTGTATTGATGCGCCTTGGCAGCAGGGTACTTAGGGTTTCATCCTTGCGTTTTTTGTGTTATTTGCAACGCTGCTCCAGCTTCGCAGAGCAGTTTCTTCCTCCGGCGTCGCCTCCATACCATGGTGCCAATGGCATGGTCTTGGTCTGGTTCATTCCGTCAGTATCTTCGAATGTGTTAAGTTATGGATTCTGTTGACGGAGAAACCATTATTGGCTCTCACCTTGAGCTTTCATCCGTCAGGTAATATTCCTTTTCCTTACCTCATTGCTGTACTGGTTTCTTTTTTTTTCCATTGTAATTCGTAAAACATGGCTAACTACCCTCGATCGAATGCTGGTCTGGAACAGGGAAGCCGTCCATTGAGGCCCGCGGCGACAAGGAGGGTATTGGGTTTCTGCCGTCAATGTCCCTCTTCAGGTAAGAGCTCTACCACCCGTAGGGATTTATCAGTTGCTCATTCTCGGCGTCTTGCTTATTATTGTTCTTCTTCTGTCAGGGTATTGTTGATTCTGTTTGTAGCTTGGCGTAATGATTTCTCTTCGGACATAGCATCTTTTCTTGTTCGATGTTTACCCTTTGTCCTGGAGGGTTAATCCAAGGATGCCGAATGGCATATCTTGTTCTGTTTAGATAGGTTTACATTTATTTACGGCTACCCATTTCCTCTGAAATTGTTCGAAGGGTTTCAGAGCTATGGAATCAAGTTTGACACTCGATTAGACCTTTTTCTTTATTGTAATTATTCAGATCTCAGTACAATTTATTATGTAATGAATTCGGTATCATTTGGCTACAGTTTTATGCATTATGAGTTCAGGGTTTGTCCCGAGTTGCCCGAAAAGGTCATCGTTTTGTTACTGTACTTAATACATTTGTAATGGATTTACATGTTGATATTCTAATAGTAAAGCGGTACTGCTCTCTTACGAGCCACCAAACCTCTTCATAATTACTTATATATGTTTACTTGATTTTATGAAATACTCTGTTGTTTTTCGTTGACGGTCTTACTCTCTCAAGAGTTGCCGTATTTTCTCATGATTAAGTGATATATAGATATGTTGACATTTATGGAAATGCCTGTTGTTATTTGATAATGGCTTGCTCCTTCATGAGCTACCGACCTTTCTTCATGATTCTGATATATATATATGCGTTTGACATTTAAGGGAATGCCGGTTACGGCTCGATGATGGTCCTGCTCCTACGTGGGTCATCGATTTTCCTCATCATTAGATTATGTTGATTTATTGAGCGCATAGGCCACAATCTTCTGTATTTATTTCCTTTCTTTATCGTTTTAATGATCTTCCTTACAGAGCATGCTAATATGGTTCACTGGATTAATCAATTCCTTTCTCGGCGCCCTACTGTAGCTCCATGCTACCAGGTTGTACCCACTTGTGTATTCCGCCAGTTCACTTATTCCTAGAGTTGATATGGTCGGACGGTTGTCTTGACAACGTTTACATTATGTTTTTGTTACGGTATTTGTTCTTGCATCATATATCTAAACTTATTATTCTCGAAAGGGTTTGTATTGTCATTACCGATTGTGGTATATATATATTTTACAGTATACAGTACCTAGCAGTCTAGCTGAGTATAGGGTACTCCTAATAACTCTTCTTTAGCTGCTATACATGTAATGTAATTCATCCTTATTAAATTTGTATTATTTCGTTCAGTATTTGTATCGTTTTTGCAGAGTATAAGTCACTGCTTCCTGAGTCATCCTTACAGGTGTAAATCACTATTTCCTGTGTTATTTATGTAGAACGGTTATGAATATCTATGTTCCTGTTTTCACACTCAGTCAATGACAGTTAGGAACCATTCTGTTCCCATTCCTGCACTTAATAATTTCTGTTTCTTTCATTGAATACAATTTGAATCGTCAGAAAGTAAGGTATTGGATAATGTTCAGGTTTTAGTTCTCTGTTTTCTTCCTTTTGTTACTTAGATAACAGAGACGTTATTCATTACCAATATCAGTTTCAGTAATACCCTAGGTTCTGAATCACAACCTAAAAGTAAACTTACAGTAATTATAATCAACCTCTCAGAAATACAAGGTAATATCTAAGCTTTCGGATTTTATGGAAAACTGAATAACATCTATACTTACCTGTATCTCCTCGTCCTATATCCTCTGCACTTCTACAACATGTAGAAGATTATTTAATGCTTGTTATCCTCCCAGCCACGAGATCAGTCATCCGAACTAAATCTCTCCCCCAAGCTCTCTTGCCGGCCACAGCCCTCAGCAATATGAAGCACACTTGTGCCTGTGCTATCTGGTCCTCACCAGACGTAGCACTTTCTCTTCTGCTTCAGTGCCCTCTCTTTTCTTCCTGTTTGTTCCTCTAACAACCCGGGTCTTTTCCTCTTTCCCCTTTTCTATGGGAAAGAGAAAAGCAATTAGGGTTTCCCCTAGTATGCTGGAAACTTTTTTTCTTTTATCTTTAAGTAAGAAAAGAAAATAACTTTTCACATAAAGTTATTGTGTACATATATATTATGCAATCCATATTATTCAATTTTTTGAACAAATAATATTTTCATCATTTTTTAAGAAAATAATAATCTCTATTTTATATTCACCTATAATGGTAAATAAACAATTTATTTACGTAAAATGTTTGGTCATTACATCTCCTACCACTGAGATTGGACACCGTCTCGGTGTCTCACAGACCCGAACAGATCTGGATAGGTCCTTCTCATTAATTCCTCACCTTCCCAAGTGGCCTCGTCGGGCCCAAAATGTCTCCATTGAACCTTAACTTGGGTAATAACTCGTTTCCGCAGCTGGACTTCTCTCCGGTCGAGAATGCTCAACGGTTCGACCAGAACCTCTCCTTCCGGCTCGACCTGCAATACACAGTTCCTTGAATTAGTTCTCTCTTTCATATATAATTCTTGCTGAATTTTATCATAACAATCACCCACCTGAATCTCCTGCCATCGGATTACATGCTTAGGGTCATACACATATTTCTTTAGGACAGAAACATGAAACACGTTATGGATTCGGATGTGACTTGGCAGGGCTAGTTGGTAAGCTACTGGTCCAACCCTTGCTAAAATTTGAAAGGGTCCACAATATCGGGGTGCCAATTTAGCGCACCCACTCCACTGCAAAGTACTTCTTTTGGCCTGAATTCGAATATGCACATGGTCCCCAACCTGAAATTCTTTAAATATTCTTTTCCGATCGGCGAAGTTCTTTTGCCTATCTTGGGCAGCTTTCAAGTTAATACGTACCCTCTTTACCATATCTTCCATTTCCTTCAACATCTCAGGCCCTAGACTCAGTTTATCTTCCGGTCCTCCCCAACTAGTGGGTGTACGGCATTTTCGGCCATACATAACCTCAAATGAGCTCATTTGCGTTGAGGTATGGTAACCGTTGTTATACGCGAACTCTACTAGATGTAAGTAATCTTCCCACCTTATGGGTTGCTGCATGACATAAGCCCTTAACATATCCTCTACCATCTGATTCACTTGTTCTGTTTTCCCATCAGTTTGTGGATGGTATGATGTAATGAAATTCAGTTGAGTTCCTAATTCAACAAACAGTGTTTTCCAAAATGCTGATGTGAATTTCACATCACGATCGGAAATTATTGTTTTTGGAAGTCCATGTAGTTTGAATACATTCTGCATAAAAATATGAGCGATCTGTGCAGCTCTATATGTAGATTGCACCGGTATGAAATGTGCAGCCTTACTCAGTTTTTCCACCACCACAAAAATGGAGTCATTATTCCTTTTTGTTCTGGGTAATCCCATAATAAAGTCCATGGAGATGATTTCCCATTTCCATTCCGGAATTGGCAGTGGTTGTAACAATCCTGCTGGATGCTGATGTTCTGCTTTAATCTGCTGGCATTCTAAGCACCGTGCTAGGTATTCGACAATGCTTTTCTTCATTCCAGGCTAGAAATATTCTTTCCGGATTGTTGTTATCATCTTTTGATAACCCGGATGACTCGCGTAATGGCTGACATGAAATTCATCCATAATCAGATTTTTAATTCTGCTTTGATTAGGCACATACAATCTTTTCTTGAAATAAATCCTTCCAGTGTTATCTACTTCATATTCTTGTTGGCTGTCCTCTCTAGCAGATTGTTGTATTTGCAATTTTAACTGCTGATATTCAGTATCTTGGTCTACAATTTCCTTTATAATCTCCAGAAAGGGACTTTTCCACCCACTAATGGAAACTTCATACAAATTTTGTATTTTCTGGCTCAAGGCGTCTGCCACCCTATTTTCCTTCCCTTGCAAATGTTTTATATCAAAGTCAAATCCGCTTAGAAAGTCCACCCACCGTGCTTGCCTAGTGTTTAAGGTAGGCTGGCTGAAATAATTGGTCAAGCTATGATGGTCGGTAAGCAGCAAAAATTTCCTGCCCATGAGATAATGCCGCCACATCTTTAGGGCATGTATAACGACAACCAACTCTAAGTCATAAGCAGAATATTTCTGCTCATGTTCTTTTAATTTTCGAGACTCGTAAGCAATTACCCTGCCTTCTTGCATCAAGATCCCTCCCAATCCTTCTTTACTAGCATCCGTACATACTACGTAATCCTTATTAGGATCAGCTATACTCAGAATAGGTGCTGTGGTGAGCAGATTTTTCAATTGCTCGAAACTTTTCTGGAAATTTGGGGTCCAATGAAACAATTTTCCTTTCTTCTGCAGTGAGGTAATGGGAAATGCCACCTTAGAGAAACCTTCCACGAATCTCCTATAATACCCAGCTAATCCCATGAAGGATCGGACGTATGCTACATCTTTTGGAACAGGCCATTCCATTATAGCTTTTATCTTTTCCGGATCTACTGCAATTCCATCCTTTGTGATCACGTGACCCAAATACTGAATTTCTTCTTTGAAGAAGTCACACTTACTAAACTTAGCGTACAACTGATGTTCTCGAAGGGTCTGTAATACTATTCGAATATGTTCATGATGTTCTTCGATGGTGCGTGAATAAATTAATATATCATCAATAAATATCAGCACGAACTGATCCAAATAAGGATGGAAAATATCGTTCATTAAACACATGAAGGTTGCTGGGGCGTTGGTGAGCCCAAACGGAAAAACCACAAATTCATAGTGTCCATACCTAGTTCTAAAAGCTGTTTTTGCAATGTCTTCATCTTTAATTCTGATCTGGTGGTAGCCTGATCGTAAATCGATCTTAGAGAACATTGTTGCGCCTTTTACTTGATCGAACAATTCATCGATCCGGGGAAGAGGATACTTGTTTTTAATGTTCAACTTATTCAATTGTCTGTAATCGATGCACATCCGGAGGGTGCCGTCTTTCTTTTTGACAAATAATACTGGGGCCCCCCATGGAGACACACTAGGATAGATGTAATTCTTGTCTAGTAGTTCTTGCAACTGCATTTTTAATTTTGTCAACTCAGGTACACTCATTCTGTAGGGTGCTCGTGACACTGGTGCGGCCCCTGGTACCAACTCTATAGTAAAATCTATGTTTCTTCGCGGTGGTAGTCCTGGAATCTCCTCCGGAAACACATCTGTAAATTCTTGTATTACAGGAATATTATTCAAAGATGTTGATTTATCCTTAGAATTCGCACAACCCACTTGGATGGTGTACACTTGACAGCCTTTTCGTATACATTTTACCAATTGGTTTGCAATTATCGGTCGGACCTGCACTGGTTGCTTGATTCCCTGCATTTCTTTTCTGTTTCCTTGTTTGTCTCTGTAATAAATAATTTTGGTTTTGCAATCAACTAATGACCAGTGTTTCTCCAACCAGTCCATACCGATTAGAATATCATAGGAACCCAGAGGGAGTATGTTCAGGTCAGTTGTTATTGGCTGGTCTGCTATAATAAAAGAGCAATCGTTGATCTTGGTTGTTACCCGTCGCTTGGCTCCAGTAGCTAATTGCACTAGCCATGGGTTTTTAAATTTAACAGATTGTAAATTACAACGTTCCACTACTTTTGGGTTCACATAGCTTAGCGTGGCCCCGGGATCAATTAAAACAGATATGGTAAGGTTTGAGATTTTACCTTCGAACTCGACCATGGTTGGCTGATATTCCGCCTGTCGGTCTTCCAAAGCCGCATTGATTCTGGGTACGCTTCGACCCACTTCGCCAATGGTTGAGGCTTCATGAATTTGGGATAACTGTTCGGCCCCTTTTCGCTGTGGGCAATTTTTAATGTAGTGAGGTCCCCCACAACCCCAGCACTGCACAGGGGGCCTTGCTGTCCCCTCATTGTCCAATCTGATTTGTTGTTCACTAGATTTGGACTCATTTGCAGATCTAAACTTAGATGCAGTTCTTGTTGCAAATCTGTTGTTTGTTCCTTTGCCAATTCCTTTATTTCCATTGCTGCGATTCCCTTTGTTGTTTCCAATTGTCTTAAAACTCTTCTTCTCATTCCATTTCCTGCTAGAAGTTTCCCCTTTCTGTTTACCTTGCTGATAGTAGATTCTAGCCTTGCGGATTACTTCATCCATTGATTTTGGATTGTCAAATTCAATCCTTTCCCGCATATACGGGGGTAAACTGCTAACGAATCGCTGCACTTTCGCTTTTTCCTCCCTTATATATGGCACGTAGCGGAGTAGGGAAGTAAAACGGGTGATGAATTCATCCATAGTCTGCTGCCCCTATCGCAGATCATGGAATTCTCTGGCTTTTTCATCATAGAAGCGTTCGGTTAAATACCTCTCTTTAAAGAACCTTTGAAAATTGTCCCATGTTATGTTTTGCTCGGTAACCCCTTTTACGATCTTCACCTCCTCCCACCATAAGGTGGCCTTTCCTTGTAATTGAAAAATAGCCAATCATGCTTTAAGATTGTGGTCATATTCATAAAGCTGAAAATACTTATTCATATTGATTAACCATGCTTCAGCTGCTTCCTCTTGTTCTCCATCAAAATATGGTGGCTTAATCTTGCGGAATTCCCCTTGTAATTCTATCCTTTGTCTTTTCGAGGTTTGTTGTTCAAATGCATTGTCAGAGCGTTCCTCCTGCTCCTCCGATCCTTCGGGGGGTATGTGATGATTCTACTCTTCCGACATTCTTTGCTGTTCCGCACTAGGATTAACTGGTAGTTGATTTTGTCTGTTGGACAAACTTTTCAAAATTATTTCTTGTTCCATCGTTAATCGGGCATTATCTTCTCGTAGTCGAGCCATCTCATTCTTCAGCTCCTGTACCGTCTCTAGAATTGCTTGATTTGTGATTTTGGCTTCTTGTCCAAGTTGTACCCACAATTCTGGGTTATTTTCTGCGCCGGTCACGCCCTGTCCCATTACAGGTCGTCGCGGTGTATTCTTTGCCCTCCTCATGTCTTTTGTTCTCAGAATCTGACCCTGTAAAAAAAACCGTTCAAGAGTAATAATGAAAATGATTATTTGTTAATCCATTTACTACAGTGTCCATTCATTATTGTCTTACCCAGAGGCCACAGTGCTGTATCTGGGCTCTGATACCATATGTCATAACCCTCTACACATTAAACAATACATAAAAAAAAATTTATTTAACCTATGCATTTAAACGAAGGCTTCTTCCTTCCCAAGGTGAATGATGGTAAGTTTTTAATGCAATAACCTGGATTTATGTATTGGTGGAAACATGAAAGTTGATTGTCCTTGGTCATTTACATAATACATAATTGCTTCAGTTTTGGCAGCATGTCTAATTGCTCTGAGCTGGACAACTGGCTCCTCGGTCAACGCCCTCGATCCGCTCCACTGATATTTTGGGTTTGGTAGCTGTGGGATTTAATGCCACAGCTCCGCTACACCTTCCTCGGGATTTCCACAATGAACAGACGATCAGGATGGGTTCTAGTGATCGGACGGTGTGTATTGAGGTGCCTTGGCAGCAGGGTACTTAGGGTTTCATCCTTGCATTTTTTGTGTTATTTGCAACGCTGCTCCAGCTTCGCAGAGCAGTTTCATCCTCCGGCGTCGCCTCCATACCAGGGTGCCAACGGCATGGTCTTGGTCTAGTTCATTCCGTCAGTATCTTCGAATGTGTTACAGTTATGGATTCTGTTGACGGAGAAATCATTATTGGCTCCCACCTTGAGCTTTCATCCGTCAGGTAATATTCCTCTTCCTTACCTCATTGCTGTACTGGTTTCTTTTTTTTTCCATTGTAATTCGTAAAACATGGCTAACTACCCTCGATCGAATGCTGGTCTGGAACACGGAAGCCGTCCATTGAGGCCCGCGGCGACAAGGAGGGTACCGGGTTTCTGCCGTCAATGTCCCTCTTCAGGTAAGAGCTCTACCACCCGTAGGGATTTATCAGTTGCTCATTCTCGGCGTCTTGCTTATTATTGTTCTTCTTCTGTCAGGGTATTGTCGATTCTGTTTGTAGCTTGGCGTAATGATTTCTCTTCGGACAGAGCATCTTTTCTTGTTCGATGTTTACCCTTTGTCCTGGAGGGTTAATCCAAGGATGTCGAATGGCGTAGCTTGTTATGTTTAGATAGGTTTACATTTATTTACGGCTACCCATTTCCTCTGAAACTGTTCGAAGGGTTTCAGAGCTATGGAATCGAGTTCGACACTCGATTAGACCCTGTTCTTTATTGTAATTATTCAGATCTCAGTACAATTTATTATGTAATGAATTCGATATCATTTGGCTACAGTTTTATGCATTATGAGTTCATTGTTTGTCCCGAGTTGCCCGAACAGGTCATCGTTTTGTTACTGTACTTAATACATTTGTAATGGATTTACATGTTGATATTCTAATAGTAAAGCGGTACTGCTCTCTTACGAGCCACCAAACCTCTTCATAATTACATATATATGTTTACTTGATTTTATGAAATACTCTGTTGTTTTTCGTTGACGGTCTTACTCTCTCAAGAGCTGTCGTATTTTCTCATGATTAAGTGATATATAGATATGTTGACATTTATGGAAATGCCTGTTGTTATTTGATAATGGCTTGCTCCTTCATGAGCTACCGACCTTTCTTCATGATTCTGATATATATATGCGTTTGAAATTTAAGGGAATGCCTGTTACGTCTTGATGATGGTCCTGCTCCTACGTGGGTCATCGATTTTCCTCATCATTAGATTATGTTGATTTATTGAGCGCACAGGCCACAATCTTCTGTATTTATTTCCTTGCTTTATCGTTTTAATGATCTTCCTTACAGAGCATGCTAATATGGTTCACTGGATTAATCAATTCCTTTCTCGACGCCCTACTGTAGCTCCATGCTACCAGGTTGTACCCACCTGTGTATTCCGCCAGTTCACTTATTCCTAGAGTTGATATGGTTAGACGGTTGTCTCGACAACGTTTACATTATGTTTTTGTTACGGTATTTGTTCTTGCATCATATATCTAAACTTATTATTCTCGAAAGGGTTTGTATTGTCATTACCGACTGTGGTATATATATATTTTACAGTATACAGTACCTAGCAGTCTAGCTGAGTATAGGGTACTCCTAATAACTATTCTTTAGCTGCTATACCTGTAATGTAATTCATCCTTATTAAATGTGTATTATTTCGTTCAGTATTTGTATCGTTTTTGCAGAGTATAAGTCACTGCTTCCTGAGTCATCCTTACAGGTGTAAATCACTATTTCTTGTGTTATTTACGTAGAACGGTTATGAATATTTACGTTCCTGTTTTCACACTCAGTCAATGACAGTTAGGAACCGTTCTGTTCCCATTCCTGCACTTAATAATTACTGTTTCTTTCATTGAATACAATTTGAATCGTCAGAAAGTAAGGTACTGGATAATGTTCAGGTTTTAGTTCTCTGTTTTCTTCCTTTTGTTACTTAGATAACAGAGACGTTATTCATTACCAATATCAGTTTCAGTAATACCCTAGGTTCTGAATCACAACCTAAAAGTAAACTTACAGTAATTATAATCAACCTCTCAGAAATACAAGGTAATATCTAACCTTTCGGATTTTATGGAAAACTGAATAACATCTATACTTACCTGTATCTCCTTGTCCCATATCCTCTGCGCTTCTACAACATGTAGAAGATTATTTAATGCCTGTTATCCTCCCAGCCACAAGATCAGTCATCCGAACTGAATCTCCCCCCCAAGCTCTCTTGCCGGCCACAACCCTCAGCAATATGAAGCACACTTGTGCCTGTGCTATCTGGTCCTCACCAAACGTAGCACTTTCTCTTCTGCTTCAGTGCCCTCTCTTTTCTTCCCGTTTGTTCCTCTAACAACCCGGGTCTTTTCCTCTTTCCCCTTTTCTATGGGAAAGAGAAAAGTAGTTAGGGTTTCCCCTAGTATGCTGGCAACTGTTTTTCTTTTATCTTTAAGCAAGAAAAGAAAATAACTTTTCACATAAAGTTATTGTGTACATATATATTATGCAATCCATATTATTCAATTTTTTGAACAAATAATATTTTCATCATTTTTTAAGAAAATAATAATCTCTATTTTATATTCACCTATAATGGTAAATAAACAATTTATTTATGTAAAATGTTTGGTCATTACACCATTCAACCAAAAAAATCTTAATAATTATGCTATTTTTATTAAAAAAAATTATACAACCCGAGTTAAAAATTACGGTCAACCCGAGTTAAAAATTACGCTCATTATTTTTGTTCATGGACTCTCAAAATAAATAAACGAGTCAAATAAGATAAAAAAAATTGTGCGGGAATTAGGTGAAATCTTGATTTGTGTTATTTAAACTGTTTTTTCACTATATATACGGATTCAACACCCTCAAAAATCCCTACGGCACTTCACTTTTATTGCACAAGGATTACCCATCAAACTTGTGATTTCAATCAGTTCCGGCTAAATTTTAAAGAAACTAAACCAAAAAACCCATAAAAAACTTCCAAAAAATCACACTAATAAAAATAATACTATAATTAATTGCATGGTCTCTCAAGAATAAACCAGTCAAACAAGGGTGTCGATGAAATTTTACATCCATGTGAAACAGAAATCGTAAAGATTCCCTGACCTCGATCCTATTGTAGATTCGAACCAATGAAAATTTGCCTAAAATATTAATTGTAGTGTATACTTATTATGTTTTGGTTTTAATTTTTGTTGGGTATATTTTTGTATTAATTTTATTTAAATTTTGTGGAAATTATACATTTTAGTGATTGAGTTTATGTTATTTGAGTATTTCAAAATATTTATGCCATTAAATTTATTTATTTATTTAAAAAATTAATTTAATTAGTATAATTATATTTAAAATATTAACGTAGTTGATATAGTTAAAGGTTTTATAAAAAAAAGAATTATATTTATTATTGTAAAATAGATCATTTTGCTAAATAAAATTTGCTTAGATTAATTTCCTTATTTAATTAAACTATGAACTTATTAGACCTGAAATAATCTCAAATCTTTAGGAAATTGGTGGGTGGGGAGAAACTTGGCATGAATCACATCTTATTGTAAAATGGGCCATTTTGCTAAATATAATTTGCTTATGTATTAATTTCCCCATCTAATTAGAATATGAACATGTTAGAATTGGAATAATCTCAAATCCCTAGAACATTGGTGGGTAGGGAGCCACTTGACACAAATATAATTTATTAAATTTATTAAGAGTCAATGCAACCTAACAAACTCCGTAGTAATTGATAAACATTAAGACTAAGCATATGCTAACCATATTGCCTTGAGAATCAATCTAGGTAGTCAATTAAAAAAATAACAGATCCTCATCCACCTTAAGTTGAAATAAGAAGCCTTCCCCAATAATGGAAAATTATGATCTTACCAAAAAATTATATTCTCATAATTAGATGAAAAAGGCCAAAACATATTCACCTAGTTCTTCCAAACTTGAATGTAATAGCAGATGATATATAAATGACATGCATCATCGTTAAGGTTTTGTGAAACACTAATGTCACTCTGCAACTAATCTCTTATTAATCTTCCTTTTTGTTTAGTTGTTTTCCTATTGCATGTTATAAAAATAGAGGGCTCTTTTTGTGCTCACCCATGGGGCAAGATGGCCTCCAGCAATGGGTGGTGGGGAGAGGAGGAAGCGTGGGTGATCTCCCTAATCGGCCTCTGTTGTCTTCCCTTTCAATTCTCTTGTTTTGATTAGCCATTAGTGTCCTCATCCTCACCCCACCAAATTTGTGAAAAAACTAAATGATATTCCACAGATTAATGTAAATGCCCAACACAATTTGATGGGTTAATTTTGGGGTTCTTACCCTTGCCACACTAAGTCACTTCCTAGATGCAAAGAAACTAGCACCCCAAGACTAAAGGAAGCATTTCTTCCTCATTTTATGTAGACGGGTTCTTTGCTTTCTTGTTTAAACAGAAAGAAGACCAAGATCTATTTTTTTGAAATGGCACACACTTCATGAGGGCTCAAGGGCTCTACCTCTATAGATGGAACCCTGAATTTAATCTTGAGAATGACATCCCACCAGTTGTTCAATCTTGGTGAATTTTCCTTATTTCCCTTTCCATTGCGAGAATGATGCAACCTTCCTAAGTATTGGGAATGCATTGGGAAAGTACATTAATTGGGCTAACCCATGTGAGGGTTTGTGGGCTTGTGCTAGGATCTAGGTAGAGGTAGATCTTAAAAAAGGTTTTTCATAAGTAGCGCTACTCAATCTTAACACTTGGAACTTGCTAAAAAATAAGATTGTGACCAACTTCCATTCTAGTGCAAAACATGTCATGAATATGGCCACTTTGCAAGATATTTCTTGCAAGCAAAGACTCAAAAAAAGAAAAGAGGTGAGGGGGGACAATGGAAATAGTTGAAGCAATGTATATGGGAAAATAGACAAGTAACTAGGAGAAAGGTTTCGACTGAAAAAGGAGTTATGGTAAGGGCTTCAACTTCTCCAAAGGCCCCATCAAAAGGTCAAACATCTTCTTCCTCCAAACCACTTGAGGAACATACCCAAGAAAATAGCTTTTATGTTTTGGAAAATCTAGTAAGAGGAGAGAATCCATTGAAAAACAATAAGGAAGACTAGTTCCATACTAAAGAATCCCCTGCTTCTAAAGAAATACCAGAGGAAATGACCCCTCGAGAAGATGTCTCAATGGAAACAAAAGGGGAATTTGAGAATGAGGAATTCTTTATTTCCCCTAGAACCACAGGAAATTTCAAGGCCATTCCTTTGTTGACTCAACAATGAAAGATCTAAATGGGAAACAATAAATGAGTCAGGAATTCCATGGAAATTACACTTGGACTAACCAGAGAGTCGACATTGGCAATATTGCTACTAGGCAAGACATATTTCTTATTAGTAGTGAATATTTCCATCATAAATTTTCTTTCTCCTTGGATATATCGGTTTGGGGGGTTTAGACCATAGGCCAATTAGGCTCTCCCTCAATCGTCATGAAGACTATGGCCCTCTACTCATCCGCTATAGTCCCTAGTGGAAGAGTTCCCAGGGATTCTTTGAGGTTGTTTCCCAAGTTTGGGGTATATGGATCATGGTATCCCTAGCCTTAACCTAGGAACAAAAGATAAAAATTACAAAACTAGCGCTAAAGAACTCAGTAAAGGAATTTTACACAACATAATGGAAAATGAGCAAGTAATAGGGGATCTATTGGTGGAAGAATATTAGCAGTTTAGTTAGCTACACAAAGCTCTAAAGGAGGAGGGGGAACTATGGCATATAAAATCAATGAGTCTTTTGTTGAAGGTCAGAATTGAAATACCAAATTCTTCCACCATCATGCCAAGATGAGGCAATGGAAGAAAAACATAGACACCATTATGGTAGATGGGGTGGCAATAGACTCTTAGGGAAAAATTAAATAATAATGACCATTTTTCCAATCTATATAAGGATCCTCAAGTGGGAAATCAATCCTCAAGGAGGAAATCTTGGCTTATATTCCCCCATTGATTTCAAAAGAAGATAATGAGCTTTTGCATTGTCCAATTATAAAGGGATAAGTCTAGAACGTAGTTAGCTCAATGGAACCTTATAAAGCCTCGGGTTCGGATGGGTTCTTAGCAAGTTTCTATTAGTATTATTTGCATATCATAAATTATGATTTTTGTTAGATGTTGGATTATGTTTTCAAGTGGCATAAGATGGGAGTGGGGCTTAACTCATTTTTCATAGTTGTCAACCCCAAAGAGGTTTATCATTCCTCTTTTTCTTGACTTCATCCTATCTCCTTTGCAATGTGTACTATAAAATTATCTCTAAAACCATTACTTGTCACCTCAAAACCCTACATTCTAAGCTTGTCTTAGAAAATCAAGGTGATTTTGTGGTGAATCACCAAATTGCCAATAATATCGTTTTAGTTTAAGGGACTGTTCCTTCAGGAAAAAATGGGAAGAAAAAGGAATTATCATCAAGTTGGACATAGTTAATGCCTTTGACCATGTCAATCACCAATTCCATTTTGCAATATTTAGGAGGTTTGGGTTCAATAAATCTTTCATTCGCTGGATTGCAACTTGCATATAAGGTCCCTAGATTGCCCCCTTGGTTAATGAGTGGCCTACAAGTTTTTTTAAAGCATCCCAGGGACTCCTACAGGGGTATCCCCTCTCCCCTTATTTACTTATCAAGTAGCATAATCCTTAAGCAGGAGTCTATAACATGAATCCAGGATTGGAGCTTTACCTGACATTTAATTCTCAAGAGTAGTGATAAGAATAAACTACTCCTGATTTTTTGATGATACCTTGCAATTGGGAGGAGCTTCAATTATAATTATTGCAAGGTTTAGAAATGTGTTGGACTTATTTATGATAGTCTTTGGAGGATTGATAAACATGGGAAAAGGTCAATTATATACTTGGAATGTAAGTAAAATAATTCATAGCTAGCTTCTGAGGGTCCTTGTGTTCTTATTCATGGAGGCTTCAAATATTTGGTGTTGGGTGCTAAAAGGTGTCTTTTAAAACTCCTAATTGCCTCACATTAATTATCAACCCTGGTAAATCTCTTTATTCCAAGAGTGTACACAGTATGTGCAAGCTATAAATCCAAAGAATAATACTTTAAAATAATTTATTAAATTCAATACAAGAGTAAATAGATGTAATCATAAATCTCAATCTTGTAATTGTAAAGGAAATATGTTGGGTCCCTATAATACTAGTGATTACCCAATTAGTATTGTAGTTTTACCCCTTATTAATATTTTTGTGCCCCTATTGCCCCCTTATTGTTATTACTGTGCCCCACAGAATCCCTCTATTGTTATTTTTGTGGCTTTATATTATTATTGTTAGGTCGGCTGGGTTATATTGTGACTCCTTAGACTCCTATATATAGAAAGGAGGTTTGGTCATTTGAATCATCCAAGAATTTTTCATTTATGTAATGTAAAGGAGGTTGCCCCCTCGAAGAGGCTAAATTCTTAGGCATTGATCTATCTTTTCTATCTTTTTCTTGAGCTGGTTTCATAACATTTGGTATCAGAGCTTTGGATTCTAGGGTTTCGCTGCTCCAAACAGGTCATCGTGGCATTTTTGCTATAACTCTTTTCTGCGATGTTTCAGAAGATAAAAAAAAAAACCCATTTGAGAAGAAATCACGTTGAATCTTGGGTTCGAATTTCAGAGTTGTTCGTGCTATACTTGCAGAGATATGATCTAAGGAAGTTGGTCTTCTTGTAGACTCCTGAATTTCATTCCAAACAGGTCATCGTGGCATTTTTGTTATAACTTTTTTTCTGCGACGTTTCAGAAGCTAAAAAAACCCATTTGAGAAGACATCTAGCTGAATCTCGAGTCCAAATTTCAGAGCGTTTTGCACTATATTTGCAGAGATATGATCTGAGGAAGTTGGTCTTTTTGCAGACTCCTGAATTACATTCCAAACAGGTGACCTGGGGAAAATCATCACAACTTTTTCTCTGTGCATTGGATTGAAATTTCGTAAGAAGGTGCAGAAAGAGGACGGACTTTAGTTTCTTGTATATATTGTTTTAGAGCCAAAGGACGAAACAGTGACTCGTGGCACGTCGTACAAGTTCCCTCTACTGAACTAGTCTATAATCAGGTCACTATGGGAGATTTCGCATAACGCTTCCTTGGAGAATCCAATTTGGATCAGACTAGTGGCATTAGAAAGAGGACATAGAGGGCTACCACAGGTTGCAATTACAGAACTGGATGATCTAAAAGTACAGAGATACATCAGAGGCAATATCGAGCTCCTACAAAGTGAAAAAAAGGTCTGTAGATTCTTTTAAAGTTTTGTTTAAGATCGGTTTGAAAATTTATTTTGAAGGAATTCAAAGGGCTAGTAGAGCATTATTATCGGTAACTGATGCCCCGAGTGAAAGAAAATGCAAACACCTAGTAAGGAACCTAAAAGCTCTAGCATGACTCATGAAGAAGAAGAAGAAATGCTATATGATATATCAAAATTACAAGAACAAGTGCAACAAGTGTCACGTGCACAAAAAGCAACAGAATCTAAGATGGATGGTTTAAGGAAAGGTGTAGAAGCTAAGATGGATGGTTTAAAGAAAGTCGTAGAAGCTAATATGGATGGCATGGAAGCTAAGGTGAATGGCATGGACGCTAAAATTGATGGCATGGATGATAAGATGGAAGAATTGAAGATAAATATGAATAATTTGCTACAAGAAATGGTCACTAATGGTGAAAGGGTACTAAAAGAAACTCATGATGAGAAAAAAAGAAATGTTAATCATGATTCCATAGACTCTAATGTTGGATCGAAGACCATCATATTCCAAAAATCGATATGAGGAAGTTTGATGGCAAGGATCCTGCAACATGGATAT
>APFE030424089.1:189562-211331 GCA_000404065.3 Pinus taeda
AGAAAGATGCATTTTCATGGACTCCAGAAGCAACAAAGGCCTTTGAATATCTTAAAGAGGCAATGTGCCAAGCACCGGCCTTAGCTACACCAAACTTCACAAAAACCTTTATTGTGGAATGTGATGCTTCAGGAAATGGAATTGGTGTTGTTTTAATGCAAGATGAAAGACCTGTTGTGTTTGAAAGTCATCCAATCAAGGGAAAGTTTTTACACAAAACTATTTATGAGAAGGAAATGTTGGCAATACTACATGCACTTAAGAAATGGCGACCCTACCTAATGGGAAGACACTTCAAGGTAAAAAAGGATCATGATAACCTTAAATAATTTTTAGAAAAAATATTATCCTCTGAAGAGCAACAAAAATGGGTCACAAAGATGTTGGGTTATGACTTTGAAATCATCTACAAAAAAGGGAAGCAAAATGTGGTGGCAGATGCACTCTAAAGAAAGGATGAGGATGTGGAAGCATTGTTGTGCGCCATTTCTATTATCCAACCAGATTGGATAAACGAAGCAAGGGAGGAATGGAAGAATGACGAAGAAGTGTGGGCACTTATTCGAAAGCTACAACAAGGTTCCAGTATGTCTGATACATTTAGCTGGAAAAATGATTTGTTATGGTACAAAGATCGCTTATACCTCTGTAAGAATTCCCAGATAAAACAAAATATTCTTATGGAATTGCACACTTCTCCCTTAGGAGGGCACTTAGGATTTCTAAAAACTTACCACAGGGTTAAGAAGGAACTTTTTGGGATGGCCTTAAATCAGATATTCAAAAGTTTGTGGCGGAATGTTTGGTTTGCCAACAAAATAAAGTGGAAACAATTAAGACACCGGGTCTATTACAACCTTTATCCATTCCAAGCCAACGTTGGGAGGAGGGTTCAATGGATTTTATCACAGGTTTACCCAAGTCTGAGGGGAAGAGTGTCAATGGTGGTAGTTGACAAACTTACCAAGTATGCACACGTTTATGCATTATCACATCCATTTAAAGCCAGTACAGTTTCTACTGCATTTATGGAAACAATTCAAAAGCTACATGGAAACCCAAAGATTATTGTAAGTGACAGAGATCCCATTTTCACCAGAAATTTTTGGACAGAACTATTTTCTTGTCTTGGTACTCAGTTAGCTCATAGCTCATCTTATCATCCTCAATCTGATGGGCAAACTGAGATAGTAAACAAATGTTTGGAAGGATATCTTCGTTGCTTTGTATCTGATAAACAGACACAATGGGTCAAATGGTTGCCTCTGGCTGAATGGTGGTATAACACTTCTTCCATACAGCAACAAAAATGACCCCATTTATGGCACTTTATGGGTATCAGCCACCATCCATCACATCATATTTAAGAGAAAATTCTAAGGTTCAAGCAGTGGAACATCACATCGAACATCAACACAAGTCCTCCAACTCTTAAAGGATAACCTCGTGTTGGCACAGAATAGAATGAAACAACAGGCAGATCAACATCGCAGCGAAAGAAGTTTTGATGTAGGTGATTGGGTATTCATACGGCTACAACCATATAAGCAAATGTCCCTCAAGCAAGCTAAGAAGGATAATAAATTATCACCAAAGTATTATGGTTCGTACAAGGTGTTGCAAAAGATTGGTACTATGGCATACAAATTGGAGCTTCCGGTAGCTTCTCGATTGCACCCAGTTTTCCATGTTTCATGTTTAAAGAATATTATAGGCGATAAGCTCCCAATTCAAACAATATTGCCAGAACTTGACGAGGAAGGAAAAATTATATTGGAATGAAAAGCAGTCACATAAACAAGAACTCAACAGCTACGAAATCGATCAACTTCAAAGTATCTTATCAAGTGGAAGAACTTATCTGCTGAAGATTCCACATGGGAGGATGAGAATTTTATACAGAAGCATCCAAAACTACTCAAGCGTTGAGGACAACACTTTTTTGAAGGAGAGGGGCATGTTGGGTCCCTATAATACTAGTGATTACCCAATTACTATTGTAGTTGTACCACTTATTAATATTTATGTGCCCCTATTGCCCCCATATTGTTATTACTGTGCCCCACAGAATCCCTCTATTGTTATTTTTGTGGCTTTATATTATTACTATTAGGTCAGATGGGTTATATTATGACTCCTTAGACTCCTATATATAGAAAGGAGATTTAGTCATTTGAATCATCCAAGAATTGTTCATTTATGTAATGTAAAGGAGGTTGCCCCCTCGAAGAGGCTGAATTCTAAGGCATTGGTCTATCTTTTCTATATTTTTCTTGAGCTGGTTTCATAACAAAATAATTCATCTAAGCATCATGACTCTATCTTAAACAACATTGTAAAACAATCTTAATCAACCAAATTCAAATGACAATCAACTGAGAGCACCGTAGTATTAACTAAGCTCTTTCAGCTGGACTCAAACTATTGGATAAAACGAAAGCATTTAATCAATCACGCTCTATTATGTAATTAACCAAAAATGATTCTTTAACTGATAACCAATTCAATCCACGACATGAATTTAAATAAAACCAACTATGATTGTGCATTAATGAAATGAATACCAAAAATACGATTCAACGAAAATACATCAACTGAAAAGATATGAAGCAGAATAACTTGCAGGAAACGGAAAATGCATAACACAAGGAAAAATAGTAAGTTCCACCGGAGATTGGGCCCTAGCTAGTGAACATGGATTAGCTATTTCAGAATATCTGAACAAATAGCAACACAATTTGTGTATTAATCATCAAAGTCACTTATAATTACAACACGATCTTGTTCTTCAGAATCACCCTTCTGTAAATTAAAATTACAATTGAAGTAAAAGACAAGAGATCCCTCTTCAGTCTTCCCTTTTATAGTCAAACTGAAAAGATAAATATGATCCCTCGGGATCAGGAGATCTTGAGGTATTCACAACTAAATTCTATCTTTAGACAATTCTTCTATCTCGCGCTGATCTCCTTGACTCGTTCCTTGGTTTGACCACACCTAACGCGTCTCATTTTCCCTGATTAGCTTTTTTTGTTCCGACTAATGTTTTTCTACATAAAAAGTAATGAGAGTTAGTTTGGTGAGTCAAATCATATCAAGAGCAGTTTTATTCGTTCCTTACCAAAATCCTATCAATATGTTATTATATCATGGCACAAAATGGATAAAGGAGGAAAAAACAATAATCAAGAGTAAATACAAACCTATTGCAAGGCTCAACATACTCCCCTGCTTACCTTTTTTCATGTCCTCATGACAAATAAATAGTTCTTGTGTAATGTAGTTAAGGAGTAGGTTGGGAAAAAGGTTTCTTTATTAGGCCTAAAACCATGATTTTGTGCCAAACTTGCAAAGGTTGTCTATTCATGTCCTTCAAGTAACTCATAGTCAAACTGATACCCTTCAAGAGGATACCAAATAATGGGAAATCTAAATCAACATCCCAACCAATAAGGCCCTTCCCTTAAAATAAGATTTCTATATGTGATTAACCAACTTGCAGCAGCTTTGAAGTTCCCATAATTAAACAGTTCTCTTTCCTTAACACGGTTAGTTGAGACCGTCCATCTCATTTTGGATGCAGTCAGGGATATTTCCTGGATGGAGAGGAAATATGTTGTCCCTTTCTGTATAATTTCCTTATGTATGGGCCCTAAAATTTGAATCACACCTTCTTGTGTCATCAGCCTTTTATGTTTAGCAAACAATTGGAAAGGGTGAGTAGGCTCACTCCTTTCCCAAAGATCCAACATGTGTTCCTATCTTTGGAATGAATTATACACCTTAAATCACTTAAGTTGATTAACTGCAAAAGAGATGAAAGTTCGGAATTGAATATCTCCAACAAAAGGGCTAGGGTTCTTATCCACTTCTTCTTCTAATACAAAATTATATAGATAAAATTCACAAAGAAGCCTTTGGACTTTTTCCCCATGTTCCTTGCAGCAACTTATAAAATATTCAGTTGTCTTTAACTCGATTGGCTTGCCAGCTCTTATGGCTTTAATATTTAACAATAAGTACTGTTCTAATAAGAACAGGGCATAATTTGTGGTCGGAGACCTACATGTCAAGAAATTCGAATATAGCAAGCAAATGGTGTCTATATAATTCCTGGCTCTGTCCAACTTTGTCTTCACCTTCTTCAACTTTTCTTCTTCCTATCTAAATCTGTCAAAAATCCCATTCTTAGTTAAGGTTAATTCCCTAAATTGTTTCTGTAACTCTTGATATTTGTGCAGAGGGATTGTCTCTTGTTCACATCGTTCTAGAGCAAGCTGAGCTTGCATTAGTTCTTCCTGTAGCTTTAGGAGAATAGGGTATTTGTCCTTGTCTTGTTCTTTTGTCTGAGTGCCTATGCTACGAGAGGATATTTCCTTGGTCAGTACTTCGTTATTGTGGGAGGAACAACCCTCCATCTAAACGACTGCATTTACTAAGTCTGCATGCAAATTTACCTAGGTGGCTATTGTTTGAGTAGGAATGAGTTTGGTTTGGGTCTCTGTTTACCTACCCTTACATATTTTTGTTTGCGTAGCCACGAAGACTACCTCAGGAGTAGTGTTTTGGGCCTTGCTGTTTGCAATTTCTTTAAGCTTCCGGCGTAGCCTTTTAATAGTCTTTTGAATCTTTTGATATTTGTGTCTCAACTTCTTTAGATTTTCTCCGGCTACTCGCCTCTTTCGAGGAGCATATTTTACACTAACAAGCTTGTCAATAGCTTCTATATCTAAAGATTCTTGTTGTTTATCATGGTTGTGTTCCAATAGAAATGTGTCACCAGACTGGTTGTCTGATTCATGAATAACTTCTCTGTCTACTTCCTTTTCCTAAACTGTAGCTTCTGAAGAACGCAGAATTTTTGTATGCCTAGAATCTTTTGGGGATTGAAATTCCATTAGTTTAGGATCAAGTAATCCTCCAGGATGCATGTATGCATTTAGACTTGCCAGGACCTGAGCCATCCCTGTCTCAAAATCCTACAAATATCATTTTGGGTGCTCATGGTTGATGTTTGAGGAGGTTCTTCTTCATTCTCCAGTTCATCATCAAAGTATTGTGCCTTTTCTTGCTCTAAGTCCAGTCTATCCTCTTCCACAGGTTCTTGTTCTGAATTGGCCTCTTCCCTTGGTTCTGATTCTGAATTGGCCTCCTCCCTAGGTCTAATTCTGAATGAAATCCTTCTCCTTGTTCAAGTTCTTCTTCTGGTTCTGACTCAGAGTCCTATATACTAATTGGCCTTGTTGGTTCCGCAGGTTGTTCGACGCTATCTTGTGGATTCACATACATTCTTTGGACTAGATGACCGTCTACGCCTATGGGGTTCAATGTTTGAACAGGTAGACCTTTTCCTTTTTAGAACAGGGCCTTGTTGGCTTATTGCCGAAATTTCAAGATTTTGGATTACAGGGCTTTGACTAATCTCCAGGGGCACTATGAGACCATCCCATGTTAAGTTTTGTTGAACAAGGTTATGGGTGACAATTAATCTAATCAATCCATGGTGGCTAACTATAGTTTTCGGGTGTCTAACTCGTCTTATTTTATCAACGGTATCATGCAGCAATAAATTCAAGAAAGATGGCAGATTAACAGTAATATTTAGTTTTAAATCAGCTAAAATTTTGAGTTGTCATGGTCTTACCACATCTTGTCGTCCATCACAGGTAATGTACCTCTAGACAACACTTTCCAACTCACGCCATGGTTCTGCTAGAGAAGATGGTTGTATGCGCTTGCCTTTCTTAGTTAATTCCTCACCTGCATCTCTGAAAATGTCCACCGTGTCTTGTAACATTATGTGTTTTTTTGTCCATGTAGTTCCTTCTACCAACAACCCAGATACTATTTAAAATGCAACAAGATGATGGAGCTTAGTGAAAAGAAGTCACCTTCACTAAGTGGGCTCGTAGGCTATTTTTGGCGCAAAGTCTATTTTTAGACATATGGATCATGGTCTATGAGTTGCAGGATGCTATTTATGGATTATTGGTCATGTTGGTAAAAATAGATGGACCTCTATTTTTAAATATATGGGCGGAGTCTATTTTTAGACTGCCAGTCAAAAAATAGAACAGTCGAATATTATTAGCTCTTAATAATATTTGGACTATAAACATTATCTTATCCTCTTGCAGCACTTCAGTTCGAGCTACAGATGTGGCACATGCAACTGATAGAAGGAAATATGATTTTCCTATGGGTTAGTTGAGCTATTGCATGATGGACTTCAGTTAGAACTCAAGTGATTGAGTTTGGTGGAGTTGATTGAGGAGTTGATGGAGTTGTGTTCAGTTTGACTTAGTTGAACTAGTTGTATTTAGTCTAACTGACAAATACAGTAGTGATGAGTGGTGTGAATTAATTATTAATTAATTCACTAATTATTAACTCATAAATCAACTAAAGAATACATCAGTTAAATCAGTGCATGGACAGTTCAGTGGAGACAAGTGTTAGAGGTCGGTGAAAGGGTGAGACTATTATCATTTATGACTATAGTTGTGCATGAGATTTGCAGAATCATTGATCGAGATTGCCAATGAGGATTGCATAGTACAAGCCAAGGGAATTCGAACTTGGATCTCATCTATTCTCAACTTGGATTGCGCAGTAGAGGCATGCAAACAATGGAGGAGATTTGAACCCGTGACTTGTTCAGATCTGAGCTAGTTTGTGTGTAGCATGTGGAGATAGTACTGAGTACTTGTGAGGAGTATTGTACTATGCATTGTTACATGTTCTCTGTCATTATAATATACATATAGTTTGGGGTTTTCAGTTGTATGATTTCCCCATTACATACTGTGTTGATATGTGTGATTGATGTTTCAATGTGTGCATGCGACTGTTTTTTTTTAATTCCGCAAATTGATGATCAATGGTAGAGGAGGTTATGTATTATGCATGCATTCTGCAAATAGTGTATAATCAACATAATCTCTATGAATAAGTGTTATATTATTCAAATTTCTATAGATACTTCAACTATTACAGTGTTTGAAACTGTAATTCTTCTACCTCTCACCAAGGATTGTCCATTCTACAGATGTTATAGAAATTCAATAGCAATTTCCTCACTAGGGAGCTAAAATCTTGTGAAGTATGATATCCACCCTGCGCGAACCAAAATTTCCCTGGCTCTATTGGAGACTCCCAGTACTAAAGGTTCTTGGCACACTGACTTACCACACATAATGCTTGAGTTCTTCCTACTATTGCAAAGGATTAGTGCAATGGAGAAAACACAACAACAGACATAAACAGAGAGATATAGCAACAAATAAGTTGTAACAGCTAAGTTTTCCAATGTTAGATAATATTTCTATGAGAATTCATTAATTCGAGGACTATTATTTTGCCACATGCCACACGATCATAGAGTATTGTTATCACTCAAGTTGTTCCCTTTGACTCCTAAGGGAATACGACCGAGGTAACCACAAACCAAGCTTTGGACTGCAGGTCCTAGCCTACCAGCAGTCAGAGAGGGCTCTCTCTTTTGGATTTAGCTTTGTTTAAGGGATGATTTTATGCTAGCTATGATGCACATGGGTTTTGATTCAGATTGATGGGCTGGTTGATCTATTCAAGCAGAGTTGGCATGCAAAGTGTAAGAAGTTCAAACCATTGGGCATGGAGTCAATGAATGTGAACTAAAGGGTGTGTTTTCTTTGGTAGAAGAGGGGAATATGGAGCAGGATAGCTACACATGGCACAATGATTTATGCTGGAACAAGGGTGAAATGGAGGTCAGGGGATGAGAGGCAATTAAGGATCTCTCATCTAGCCAAAGAGGGAAAGTGGATGAAGGCTGAATAGGGCAATGAAGAATTCCAAGACAACATTCATATGTGAAGGAAACAATGTAAACATGTTTAATTAAAATTGCATATTCATCACTGGTTCAGAGGAAAACATAGAAAAGTTACAAGAATTGAGCATAGAGGGCATGAAAACCAGTTCTGATCTATTCCTTTTTCCTGCAACTTAGATTATGATATATAGATGGTACAGCTACGTATAAACGGATAAATAGAGGGAAGAAAGACTTATTGAACCGTGAGCAAGCACGAGAATTCCATACCAAGCTCCTTAGCCATTAAAATCACAACCATCCAGTTCAGATGCAAACATTCCAGCAATCTTTGATTACAGAAGTTCTTAATATTTAAAATACAAATATCGAATGAGAGATCAAAAAAACAACCCACCAACCCTTATTACATTGTTCGGGGCTGTATTTATAGGCAAAATATCTACAAAAATAGATCTGATAGAAGATCTGAGCAAATAAATGCAATTAACCTAACTTCTCTTGCAAGTAATGTAAAAATATCTATCTAATGCTGTGCTGGGGGTAGCTGCTTCAAAAATGAGGCAATGTGGCGTCCTTTGGTATCTCTGCTATCCAATCTACAATTATTGTGCCCTCCATTTCTTATCTGCGCCTCTTAGTCAGTTCTACTGCTCTTAGGTGGCAGTGATTCTTATTAAATCTGATATGACTCGGCTTTAATGGCCTTTAACTCTGTTCTGGTATTCATTGATTTTGTTTGGATGGTCTTTAATGCTCCTCTGCTTTGACATTTTCGATCTGATACTCTTTGTCGCTTCACTGATACTCTTTTAATTGAATATGGGCTTCATCTTTCCTCTGATATGCTCGAAACTATCAAATCGCCCCTTTTCTACCCTTTCAAGGCAAAAATAACTGCTGCAAACTGAGGCTTTCCATTTTGGCCGTTTTTCCTTAGCGATGCGCGATTAGCGCTAATCGCGCATCAAAAACTGCCTCAGATTTTCATTCTGGGCTTCCTAAGCATCGATTTCGCACTTTGTGCCTTTTTCAGCGGGTGATGTCAGCATGACATCATTGGTACGATGGATGACGTTAGCATGACGTCAGCAATGGGACCCTGTACGGTGGATGACGTCAGCAGGGTGACGTGGCAGGGTGACGTGGTGCTTACGTCACGCAGGGGGGAGCAGTAGGGTGACGTGGTGCTTACGTCATGTAGGGGGAAGCGGTATTCGGTTTCATGGCACACCACTTTTGTGCACAGGTGGTTTGGGAGGAGGGGGTTCCGCCACAGTTGAGAGGGTGATGCGTGGTAGGAGTACGACGGGAAAACCGCCCATCTCCCGGATGCTAACCATCGACCAGTTTAGAGGGGAAAAGACCCACCCACCGTAGATCTTAGGGTGCGGGCAATCGACCAGATGGCGGAACAGAGAAGGCAGTGAAAGGATAAGGGACAGGACCCGCGGTGCCTTTATTGATTATTTAATTTTGGTGGGGGGGGAACTTTAGGTAAGTGGGTTTTTCATTTGGGTTTGTGGGTTATGTGCGCTGGTTTAACCATTAACAATGCAGGTGGAGGGGGAGGGTTAGGTTTATAGATGAAAGCAGGGATCTAGGGTTATTACTTCAACCAGGGTTAAAGTAACTCCGGGCTTAAGGCGCGGAAGGGTTTATATTAGTCCCAAATGGATCAATATCTCCCAAACCATGTTACATAGCTATAGTGCTATAGGGTGGGATATGTAATATTTTTGGGATTTTATATAGTTTTCACATAGTAGGGGATAGGGGAATGATTTAGGGAGCTAAATAAAAAAGTTAGGAGTTATTATGACTTGGTGGAGTGGAAATGTAAGGGAAATGATTTTACACAAGAAATGCGGCTTCTGTTCATTGAGGAAAGTCAAAAATTGACTTGACATTTCACGCAAATGAGCTGAAAGCAGGACTTGTTGGGCAGATCCCAAGGTCCTCAAGGGGATGTTAATAAATGATTTCTGGGGGAATGAAGGGGAAGTTAGTCATGCTTCCACTGTTGTACCATCAAGTGACTGCCTGGTGCCAATGCCATAAATGAGACGAGTCTTTCTTGACAAGACCACAAGTGATTACCAGTCTGCTTCTGCAACCTCAAACTACTTACCCAGCCTAATACACCTAACATTTTTTATTCTTTTGGTTTGGGTGCACTTGCACTAGCAAACTCAACTTTTCAACTTTTTCTTTTTCTTTTTTACTGTTCTCCTAACTACATATATACTTATCTCATCCAGGGGCTCAGATTAAGCTGTTGAGCACCCTTGCTTCTCTACCTATCTAAGAATCTGCCAAGATTAAGCTATTTGGACCTCCCTTTAACTGAAAATTCTTCAAAAATGGAATCACTCATCAAAATTGGAATACAGCAGAGGCACTTAGACTAGCACACTCTCATGGACACTTATTTGGCCTCAGTAGAAAATATGGAACATTGCAGCCTGCAAAGTATGACATATTTGGCATGTAAAAATGTCAATCATGAAAGATGAACACCTACTATGAGCAGGAGGTTAACAGTGGCTCCACTTGGGGATGGATTTTCCTTGCGAAAAGTCAAGAACAGTAGGTCAAAATGCCTTAATCTTTAGTTGTTTGCTATACTCTGAAAACTTCCCTTTGCTGGTTGTTTTATTTATGAACATGACAGCAGACTTGAAGAGCTTAGGGCCTTCACTTTGGGCTTCAACTGCAACAATCTTGCTATCCAATCAAAAAACTGAAATCCTACCTACCTACTCTAATCAGCACTTACTTTGCTGTTAGGTGAAATCAAATAGACAGTGCAGCCATTTAAGTATTGTAAGCATGAACGAGCTTTGCTGCTTGTGCTTGCTAGTGAGAAAAACTAAGATCTTGCAATCTGATATAGCTTTTTAATCTTTGACAAGATCAGATAACTGTTGACCTTCTTTGCTAAAACAAGAAACTGTACAAAAGGGTCCCACAACATATATACATTATTGCTGGACTGAATTGAAGAACTGTACAAAAGTTTGGGATCACTATCATGCCTTGGAAGAGGAAGATCATCAACATTATGATATTGAGGCACACAACCTGCTAATGGAGAAGAGCACTTCTTTACTTCATCATACACCCTGTCAGCACATGAATCATATAAAACCTGAACTGTTATTTGCAATTTATTACAAGCAGGCTCATATGGCCCTTGACTGATCTGCGCAGGTTGCTCCTCTTCTTCTTCGAAAAACTCAGATGGCTGAAAACAAAGAGGTAGGGGATCCACTTGGATCACTTGATCACATGATGCTGCTTCTAAGTCTTCCTCAATCTAATATTCGATGGCTCTTTTGGGCTGCAAAACTAGAGGCAATATATTTTGAACAATGATTTGGGCTTCCTCCAGGTGATCAATATCAACACTTCCTGATATTTGTTTATTAACTGCATGATAGTTCTCCTTAATAAATTGAAAAGAATCACCACATAAAGGTAAATTTCCTTCACTGAAATCAAAATTTTATGCGTTTTCCTCCTTTACTTCATAGCTGAGATAGGCACGTTGATCATCGATTTTAGACTGTTGATCTCGAACTGTGCTTTCTGCCAAAATGGGCTCTGACTCCTTTGCAAGGCTGATTTGGTCATTAGGCTCATCATCATCATCATACTCATCATATTTTGGCAAGAAGTTGAAAGAAGAGAAGCTGTTATATTCATATAGTATATCAGGAGACTGCTCCATCATGTATGGTTGTACGAATATGTCATCTATTTTGTGGTAGGTTTGTTCATGAATGTCATTACTTTCCTCTTGCGAAACAGATGTGTTCTGGTGCTCTAAACATTCCACTTTCGTTGTGATCATTTCCTCTGACTTTTGTAACAAACCATGAAGTTTTTCTTCTTGCTCTATGTTGCGCTTTTCTTCCCTGATCTTCAAATTTGCCTCTATGTCCACTACCATGTCCTGCATTTGTTTCATAGTGGATGGGCTCCTTTCTCTTAAACGGAATTCTATTTCTGGGTCAAAAGCTCTTGGATAATGAATAGAGCTAAATCAGGGGGAGGTCTAATATTCAAAGGCAGAGAATGATAAACTCGATTGAATCGATCACAAAATTGTTGAACAGATTCATTTGGACTTCTTTTTAACTGATTATATTCTTCAATGAGAAAGAGGAGATTAATTTTGATCATCCATCTATCAAGGAAGAGCTTGGATAACTGTTGAAGATTAGAGATGCTAGCCTTAGGCAATGCTTTAAACCAAGTCCTAACTTCGCTTTGCAAAGAAAGGGCAAACAGCCTGATACTAACATCCTCGTCCTCCACTTCAAAAATATTAAGATAGTCTTCAAAGGCTTGGATATGCTTTTGCGCAGTGATACCATTCTCTCCATCAAATCTTGGGAGATACTCAGGATGATTTTTGGGCATAGGATTAAGCATGGGAGGCAAAACAAGAGGCTTATATCTGTCAGGAACCTTACGAGGCACAGGATTATGTACAGGGATTGGCTGAATGGGCTCGATATGAACAAGGATAGAATGATTGGCTTTGACATTTGTTTCCTCCTTGGTTGTATGATGATTTTCAACAGCTTTTAAAGGCTGTTGTTCTAATGTCCAAGGAGGCTTTTCAACAACATTTTCAAAAGGCAAATCATGAAAATCTAATTTAAAATCATTTTTAAAATACAATATACACAACAAAATTTTATGGAAGAGAAAGAACATGACCTCTTGGATAGTAATCCAAGTCAAAAGCTTGATCTGCTCATATATTTCTCTTGGGTTTATATCTCCAGCGGAGTCTTTATTATGAGGATTATGTGGAG
The DNA here is from genome assembly GCA_000404065.3 of Pinus taeda. NCBI lineage: Eukaryota > Viridiplantae > Streptophyta > Pinopsida > Pinales > Pinaceae > Pinus > Pinus taeda. Next base: position 202,208 of record APFE030424089.1, read on the forward strand.
TCACCAGGTGGATAAGTAAATTAACTTTGAAGGGCCTGATTCCTGTCCACCGCACAGATCAGAACTAAATATGCAATAAGAAACAAAATATTTTTATATTTTTTGAGATTTTTTTATTTTTTGGGAATTTTCAAAACAATTTTAAGACTTATCCGAAAGGCAAACTGATCAAAAATGGGGATTTAGGGTGATGAACAGATGATTTTCCCCAACGGAGTCACCATTATGTTATCACTCAACTTGTTCCCTTTGACTCCTAAGGGAATATGACCGAGGTAACCACAAACCAAGCTTTGGACTGCAGGTCCTAGCCTACCAGCAGTCAGAGAGGGCTCTCTCTTTGGGATTTAGCTTTGTTTAGGGGATGATTTTAGGCTAGATATGATGCACATGGGTTTTGATTCAGATTGATGGGATGGTTTATCTATGCAAGCAGAGTTGGCATGTAAAGTGTAAGAAGTTCAAACCATTGGGCATGGAGTCAATGAATGTGAACTTAAGGGTGTGTTTTCTTTGGTAGAAGAGGGGAATATGGAGCAGGATAGCTACACATGGCACAATGATTTATGTTGGAAAAAGGGTAAAATGGAGGTCAGGGGATGAGAGGCAATTAAGGATCTCTCATCCATCCAAAGAGGGAAAGTGGATGAAGGCTGAAAAGGGCAATGAAGAATTACTAGACAACATTCATATGTGAAGGAAACAACTTAAACATGTTTAATTAAAAATGCATATTCATCACTGGTTCAGAGGAAAACATAGAAAAGTTACAAGAATTTAGCACAGAGGGCATGAAAACCAATTATGATCTATTCCTTTTTCCTGCAACTTAGCTTATGATATATAGATGGTAGAGCTATGTATAAACTGATAAACAGAGGGAAGAAAGACTTATTTAACCATGAGCAAGCATGAGAATTCCATACCAAGCTCGTTAGCCATTAAAAGCACAACCAGCCAGTTCAGATGCAAACATTCTAGCAATCTTTGATTACATAAGTTCTTAATATTTACAGTGCAAATCTCGAATGAGAGATCAACCAAACAACCCACCAACCCTTATTACATTGTTCAGGGTTGTATTTATAGGCCAAATATCTACAAAAATAGATATGATATAAGATCTGAGGAAATAAATGCAATTAACCTAACTTCTCTTGCAAGTAATGTAAAAATATCTATCTAATGCTGCGCTGTGGGCAGCTGCTTCGAAAATGAGGCTATGTGGCATCCTTTGGTATCTCTACTGTCCAATCTGCAATTACTGTGCTCTCCATTTCTTATCTGCGCCTCTTAGTTGGTTCTGCTACTCTTAGGTGGTTGTGATTCTTATTAAATCTGATATGACTCAGCTTTAATGGCCTTTAACTCTGTTCTAGTATTCATTGACTTTGTTTGGATGGTCTTTAATGCTCCTCTGCTTTGACATTGTCGATCTGATACTCTTTGACGCTTCACTGATACTCTTTTCATTGAATCTGGGCTTCATCTTTCCTCTGATATGCTCGAAACTGTCAAATCAGCCCTTTTCTGCCCTTTCAAGGCAAAAATAACTGCTACAAACTGAAGCTTTCCATTGCGCTAATCGCGCATCAAAAACTGCCTTAGATTTTCATTCTGGGCTTCCTTAGCATCGATTTCGCACTTTGCGCCCTTTTCGGTCGGTGACGTTAGCATGATGTCAGCGGTATAGCGGATGACGTTAGCAATGGGACCCAGTACGGTGGATGACATCAGCAGGGTGACGTGGTTCTTACGTCATGCAGGGGGGAGCGGTAGGGTGACATAGTGCTTATGTCACGAAGGGGAAAGAGGTATCCAGTTTCATGGCGCACCTCTTTTGTGCACAGGTGGTTTGGGAGGAGGGGGCTCCGCCACAGTCGAGAGGGTGACGCATGGCGGGAGTATGACAATAAAACCGCCCATCTCCTGGACGCTAACCATCGACCGGTTCGGAGGGGAAAATACCTGCCCACCGTAGATCTTAGGGCGCGGGCAATCAGACGGATGTCGGAACAGAGAAGGCGGCAGAAGGATAAGGGACGGGACTCGCGGCGCCTTTATTGATTATTTAATTTCGGTGGGGGGAAAACTTTAGGTAAGTGGGTTTTTCATTTGGGTTTGCGGGTTATGTGCGCCAGTATAACCATTAACAATGCAGGTGGAGGGGGAGGGTTAGGTTTATAGATGAAAGCGGGGGTCCAGGGTCATTACTTCAACCAGGGGTTAAAGCAACTCTGGGCTTAAGATGCAGAAGGGTTTATATTAGTCCCAAATGGACCAATATCTCCCAAACCATGTTACATAGCTATAGTGCTATAGGGTGGGATATGTAATATTTTTGGGATTTTATATAGTTTTCACATAGTAGGGGATAGGGGAATGATTTAGGGAGCTAAATAATAAAGTTAGGAGTTAGTATGACTTGGTGGAGTTGAAATGTAAGGGAAATGATTTTACATAAGAAATGTGGCTTCTGTTCATTGAGGAAAGTCAAAACTTGACTTGACATTTCACGCAAATGAGCTGAAAGCAGGACTTGTTGGGCAGATCCCAAGGTCCTCAAGGGGATGTTAGTAAATGATTTGTGGGTGAATGAAGGGGAAGTTAGTCATGCTTCCACTGTTGTACCATCAAGTGACTGCCTGGTGCCAATGCCATAAATGAGATGAGTCTTTCTTGATAAGACCACAAGTGATTACCAGTCTGCTTCTGCAACCTCAAACTACCTACCCAGCCTAATACACCTAACATTTTTTCTTCTTTTGGTTTGGGTGCACTTGCACTAGAAAACCCAACTTTTCAACTTTTTCTTCTTCTTTTTTACTATCCTCCTAACTACATCTATACTTATCTCATCCATGGGCTCAGATTAGGCTGTTGAGCACCCTTGCTTCTCTACCTATCTAAGAACCTACCAAGATTAAGCTTTTTGGACAGATAATGATTCTCTATATTCTACAACAGGAAATTGAAATCTAGGGAGACCAAGATTAAGCTGTTTGGACCTCCCTTTAACTGAAAATTCTTCAAAAATGGGATAACTCATCAAAATTGGAATACAATAGAGGCACTTAGACTGGCACACTCTCATGGACACTTCTTTGGCCTCAGTAGCAAATATGGAACATTGCAGCCTGCAAAGTATGACATATTTGGCATGTAAAAATGTCAATCATGAAAGATGAACACCTGCTATGAGAAGGAGGCTAACAAGTACCATATCAACCTATGAAATTCAATAAAGCAGTTATAACGCATGCACGAGTGTAATGAAGGTCCCCTCCCTCCTTCAAGATGAGAGGTCACCTATAACTGAATGGATGAGGGAATGTTGTTCTGACGGCAATGTACACGGGTGAAAGATACTACATTAATATGGGACAGAGTAAGTATAGTAATGAGCGGACTGTAAAAGGTATGGATATTATGAAAGCGAGGTGTGTAATGATGGTTTTTGATAAGAGACAAGATGCTTTGGTTGATAATAGGTTATGCGATAAGGAAAGAGGACAACAATCTGCAAGAAAAGATGCTTTGCTAATGATATTCCGGCTGAAAATGATATGATTGATTAAAAACATTAACTCATGCATAAAGGTTCAAGGTAGGGATCAATTAAGGAAATAATTCTTCTGATAAAAGGAAAAGTAAGAATAGGGTATTATAATAATTATTGATGTAAAAATGGAACTTCAATACCATAAGCAGAGCTTTTGTTTCCAACAGACATCCATAGCCTCGACATAGTTTCTTTTTAACCCAAATGAGCCATGATCCTCAATTTATATTTGGAAAATTCCATTGTTGTTTCTATAGAAGAGATTAGTGTGCTGGCATGGTAACCAAATGACCACACTGTCATTCACTGGGAAGTAGCAAAAGTGATCAGGTTAGCTTGTGATGAGACATCATGTTCCAAGGATATTTTAGCCATCCTTTGGATCATAACCCTGGTGTGGTGGCCATAGTGGGAATTTCACATTTCTACATCCTTATGAACATGGTAGGCTGGCTCTTAATGAGACCCCTTATCCTCTATCTGTAGGCAAACTTTTTTGTTAGTACACATTTTTATAATAACTAAAGGGAGGCTCAGTACTCCTTAAGAGTAGGGATGGTGGAAGAAGTTGAACATATCAATAGAAAAAAATATACCCATAATCTCACTTATAATAGACAGAGAGGATTATAACCAGGAGGGGTGGAACCAGCATGGTAAAGATGACCAATCAGTATTATAGACAACAAAAATCAATACAATAAAGTAATATATAAATAATTGTGTCCCTCCCCATTTTTCTTTAAGAAATCTATCATCAAGATGTTTTCTTGTTAAAGATCATAACTTTAAGGGTATTCACCTGCTTTAATAGAATCCATAATTCATGTCCTCATAAAAGTGTTGTACTTCATGCCATGAAAAGGAATAAAAAAAATGGGGCTGAGATGAACTAGGAATAATCTTGGAAGTGTTGTTCAACATCACAATAATGCAAGGAAAAACAATGTTGTTTAAAAAACACGTGACTCCAAGAAGCAAAAATGTTGTTCCAAAGAAGGAACACTAACAAATTCTAAAAAAAAATAGTAGTATTTGAACAACAGAAACAAAAAGTGTTGTTCCGAAGTGGGAACAACAAAAACGAAAAGTGTTGTTCCAAAGTGGGAACAGCAAAAAATAAAAGTGTTGTTCGAAGTGGAAATAGCAAAAACCAAAAGTGTTGTTCCAAAGTGGGAACAACAAAAAACAAAAGTGTTGTTCCGAAGTGGGAACCACAAAAAACAAAAGTGTTGTTCCGAAGTGGGAACAACAAAAAACAAAAGTGTTGTTCTGAAGTGGGAACAACAAAAACAAAAGTGTTGTTCCAAAGTGGGAACAACAAAAGCAAGTGTGTTGTTCCAAAGTAGGAACAACAAAAACTAAAAGCGTTGTTTCGAAGTGGGGACAACAAAAAACAAAAGTGTTGTTCCGAAGTAGGAAAAAAAAAAACTAAAAGTGATGTTCCGAAGTGGGAACAACAAAAACAAAATGTGTTGTTCTGAAGTAGGAACAACAAAAACTAAAAGTGATGTTCTGAAGTGGGAACAAAAAAAATGAAATGTGTTGTTCTGAAGTGGGAACAACAGAAAGAAAGAGTGTTGTTCCGAAGTGGGAACAACAAAAACAAAAAGTGTTGTTTCGAAGTGGGAACAACAAAAACAAAAAGTGTTGTTCCGAAGTGGGAACAACAAAAAAAAAATTGTTGTTCCGAAGTGGGAACAATAAGAAACAAAAATGTTGTTTCGAAGTGGGAACAAAAAAAACCAAAAGTGTTGTTCTGAAGTGGGAACAACAAAAAACAAAATTGTTGTTCTAAAGTGGGAACAACAAAAACCAAAAGTGTTGTTCCGAAGTGGGAACAACAAAAAACAAAAGTGTTGTTCCGAAGTGGGAACCACAAAAAACAAAAGTGTTGTTCCGAAGTGGAAACAACAAAAAACAAAAAGTGTTGTTCCAACAACAAAAAACAAAAGTGTTGTTTCGAAGTAGGAACAACAAAAACTAAAAGTGTTATTTCTCAGTGGGAACAACAAAAAGAAACGTGTTGTTCCGAAGTAGGAATAGCAAAAACTAAAAGTGTTGTTCCAAAGTGGGAACAAAAAAAACAAAACGTGTTGTTCCGAAGTGGGAACTACAAAAAACAAAAGTGTTGTTCTGAAGTAGGAACAACAAAAACTAAAAGTGTTGTTCCAAAGTGGGAACGACAAAAATGAAAGGTGTTGTTCCAAAGTAGGAACAACAAAGACTAAAAGTGTTGTTCTGAGGTGGGAGCAACAAAAACGAAACGTGTTGTTTCGAAGTAGGAACAACAAAAACAAAATACGCAGAAAATCAAAAGTGTTGTTCCAAAGTGGGAACAACAAAAACAAAAATGCATAAAATCAAATCAGCAATCTTATTTATACTTTTGACAAAAAGAAAATAGCTTCTTACAATAATGAAGTTTTCGAAGGATTGCCTTCTGTAGCTAGATTTTGCATGGTGGAGTCCTCGCATATCTGTTGGTAAAAGGATTCTCTTTTAAGTGGTTTTTGGTAGAGGCGCACACGATGCCCATTTTCTTTGAGGGAAAAACCAGACCCATCAATGGTGGCCAATGTAGAGTGCCATTGTCATGTACTTCCTTTATTTCATAGGGGCCTAACCATCTAGTTTATAGTTTACCAGGGAAGTCTTGAAACCTAGAATCGTAAAGAAGTGCCCAGTCACCCTCATGAAATGTCTTTTTCTTAATCAGGGAATTGTGCCACTTGGCTCTTTGTTGTTGAATGATTTCAGTATGTTGTAGAGCTAATAGTCGAATTTCATCTAATTCATTTATTTGTTGTAGTCTGTTAATTTGGGCTTTAGTTAAATCCAGTCCCACTTCTTGAGCTATCCTTAGTGTCTATATCTCAAATCCTATGGGGAAAATGGGTTCCTTACCAAATACTAGCTGATATGGAGAGTATCCAGTTGTGTTCCTCCAAGTCATGCGATATGCCCACAAGGCCTCTGGCAGTCGAGTCACCCAGTCTCATTTGTGCAATGAGACTGTCTTCATTAGAATAGATTCAATTACTTTGTTAGTACTCTCCACCTACCCATTCGCCTGCGGGTGATATGGAGAGGTAATTTTGTGGATAACGTGATGATTCTTCAGTGTAGCAATAATCTTGTGTTCTACAAATTGTGGCCCCCCATCAGTAATTACTTCTTTGGGTAAGGCATATTGCACAAAAATTTCGAAAAGAAAATTATTTATTGTTTCCTCTGTCGCTCTTGGTAATGCTACTACCTCCACCCATTTAGTCATGTATTTTGTTGCAACCAATATATATATGATTTCTGATTGGCCAAGTTAATCAGCTTGATGAAATCTAATGCCCATCGCTCAAAGGGTTCTATCACCAGCTATGGATGCAGGGGCATCTCATTAGATTGGACAGGGTGGCCCCTCCTTTGGAAACTATCACATGCCTAGACAAATTTCTTAGCATATTTCAAAATAGTGGGCCAGTAGTAGCCCATTTGCAAAATTTTATGTCCAATTCTACGGTCTGTAAAATGTCCACCACAAGGTCCATCGTGGCAGGCTTTTAAGACATCATAAATTTTGTCTTCCCTGATACACCTAGGAATGTGCATATTGGCCCCTGCGTGAAAAAGGTATCCTCCGATCCAAGAGAACCGAGTGTTGTGTTGTACTATGAATTTCCTTTCTCCAGGTGACAGATGTTTGGGAAATTTTCTTATTGCTAAATAATTCACCACATTTGTGTACCATGGTGTTTTTACGACCACGGCAAGCAGGTGTTCATCCAGGAACTGGTCTTCTACCACCATTGCATTGTCTATTCTTGGTACTCGGGAGATGAAATTTGCCACAAGGTTTTCCCTCCCTGGTTGATCCTTTATAGTTATGTCAAATTCCTGCTAAAGTAGTAACCAACGTGTCACTATTCCATTTGTAATCGGTTTATTAGCTAAATATTTGATAGTAGAGTGATCAGTATACAGAACTACAGGGTATCCAGCTATATAGTATCTAAATTTGTTAATAGCATAAATAATAGCCAAAAACTCTTTCTCTATTACTGTATAGTTCAACTCAGCAGGATTTAAGTTTTTGCTAATGTAATATATAGCATAGGGTTTCTTGTCGTCTTCTTATCCAAGAACTGCTCCAACGGTTGAATCAGACGCATCTAATGAAATCTGGAATGGTATATCCCAATTTAGCCCCCATAATACTGGTGTTGTTGATAGTAACCATTTCAACTCTGTAAAGGCAATGTCACATTTGTCAGTCCATATAAAATCAACATTTCCTATTAGGGCATATAATGGTGTAGCAATTTATGAGTTCTTTATAAATCTACGATAATATCCCAGAAAACTACGTACCTCTGTTTGAGTGCAGGGAGTAGCTAATAAGAGGATTACCTGTATTTTTATTGGATCTACCTGAATTCCGGTTGCTGAAATGAAATGAGCTAGAATCAGGCCCTTTGTCATCATCATTGGCATTTCTCGTGGCTTAAAACATAACCTAGTAGTGATGCACCGTTCCAAGACATTATCCATTGTCTGTAATGCCTCTTCAAATTCATCCCCATAGGGTGTGAAATTGTCCATGTACAATTCCAATCCTTCATGTATCAAGTCTACAAAAATACTGAGTGTGGCTCTTTGGAATGTAGCAGGTGTGTTGCACAATCCAAAAGGTAATACCTTGTAAGAAAATGTTCCCCACAGGAAGGTAAAAGTAGTTTTATCCTGGTCTTCAGGGCTAGTCTAAATTTGGTTGTAGCCATTGAAGCCATCCAAGAAAGAGAAGAATTTCTTCCCTGCCAATGTATCTGTTGGGTAGCAAAGGTCCCGCGTAACAATTTTGGGGCTGAGAGCCTATAAGTTAAGATAAAAATATTGTAAAACTCCGAAATATGTGAAGCACGAAATGTAAAAGGTCGAGTCAAAGGGTTGTCTGCCCAAGAAATAATATAGAATAATAGGGAGCAAGTTTGCCTACCCATGGTCCGCGGACCATGGGAATGTATAAATAGAGTGGGGCTATAAGGGTAGAAGGCAATTTTTGAGTTAGAATGAATGGTAGTGCTATGGGTATGTGAAGATTATCTGTGCATCTGTAAGTCTGAGTCGAGGGTATTGGTGGGTAGATAGAGGCTTTGTAACTATGTGCACAGAGCCCTGGTAGAGTCCACAGTTGTGTGCACGAACCCCTGCAGCCGAGTGCGTAGGGAAGATCTGGTTGTATTGACAAAATAAGTTGAATAAAGATAAGTTGATTCTAAAATACTGTGTTAAATCTGAACTATTGTGGATCTGATTAATTTATGGTTGATGTTTCTATTGAATCTATATACGTATGCTTATGTTATGGGTAATACAAGTCTGTATCTCTTTTGAATGTGTGCACTATTTATCCTGATTAAATGTTTGCTTAAAGACCGTCACAAGTAGATCTGATCTATAATAAAGTAATTAGTATTGAGGAATAGCCATGTTTCGGATCTGTGCGGAAGCAGAGTAGCACGAGGCTATAGAACAATGTGAGAACTCTCCAGACCACATCAAGAT
>APFE030424093.1:0-21973 GCA_000404065.3 Pinus taeda
CTTTTCTCTTGACCACTTGATTTTCTTTCCTTTTGATTATTCTTTTAAGGCATACCCTCTTTTCATTTTTTAATTTTTATAGCATGTACACAAAATATGGAACCTTTGCATCCTGCAATGATGAACATATTTAGCCCTTCCACTGTCAATCATGAAAGATGAAACCTATTGGTATAGGAACCTAACACATTACACAAATAAAAAATTCTTGGATGATACAAATGATAGTACCTCCTTTTTATATATAGGAGTCTAAGGGTTCCCAATACAATCAAAGCCTACATAACAATAATATTGTAGGGGCACAACAATAATAAATGTGGGCTTCTATGGGGCATAATAATAACAACATGGGGACTATATGGGCACAATAATACAATAATGGAGTTGCACTAATGATAATAAGGGGTTACACTAGTAGTATAAGGACCTAACACTTATCTCACCTTCTTCTACCTTCATCTACCTTATTATACTTTGAAGACACCATTGTCATCATCAAAAAGACTTCAGACCCCCTTTCTGTAGCAATGCAGGGCTTTCGTTATTACTTCCTGTCGCAGACCTGTAGCATTGTTTTCTTCAGCCATATTTTCTCCATATTTTGATCATGGCATATTGAAGTTGAATAATGATCCCCAAGCTTTTATTTCATGATTAGGGAAGACTCTAAGACCATTCCAACTACATTTTGTTTCACTGCAAACATAAGACAACAAATAGAATTAGAATTATCATTTTTTTCATAACTGTATGGAAGGTTGAATTTCTCATTTTCAAGCAAGTGAAAATAGATAAATGATTCATGTAAGTAGGTTTCTACATTGATTAGGTTTACAAGTAGAATAACATGGTTTACTTCTACAACTAGACTAGCATTTCTTTCTTCATGCAATTTCAATTCAACATTTACATTGAATTTCATTTCATTTCATTTGTGTAGTAGGAATCATGTTCATATCCTTGAAATTATGACATGATGTTCTCTTTGAAGTTAGCTAAAGGAGTGGTCTTTGAACACCTTAATATGATCTCATGACTAAGGGTGACATGAGTAGAACCTAACCTGATGTGCCTATATCATTGTCACCTCTAAGCTTGTACAAACCTCAAGTTGATAATTTAAGATGAGAAGCCCTTGGGAGTTGCAACATCCTTGGTGCAATACCAGGGATCATCAGTAACTATTCAATTTTATCCATTATTCTTAATAAATTCAACTCCTCATCATTTTCCAAATTCCATCCTATCTCTTCTTGTAATTCCTCATATAAGATTCTAACTAAAACAATGGAAAATAGATTTAAAAAATTTCTATATAAAATCATCTCTAACAATCAAGGAGGTTTCATGTAGAAAAGGAAAATTTTATATAACACCATCTTGTTGTAGGAGGCAATTCACTCTAGTGGGATAAATTTTAATAAAAAAAAGGATGATTATCAAAATAGATATCGAAAATAGGGAATTTTTTATGGGCAAAATTTCACCAATCAGCTATTTTTGGCCATTTTTGAAAAAACTATTTTCCCATTTGGTTAAAAATCCATATAATTTTATAAATATATGATTAAATTGATAATATTCACCAAAATTTTACTAATTTTAATAATAAATTACATGTTTGTTTTTAATATTCACCTACATTCTATATGCATGACATCTAAGACTAGAATAATCACCTAGAATATTGTACATAGGTATAATATTTGAAACCTTAAAGAATGCCATGATGTAAAATTTATTTGAGATGGTGAATCACTTTCTTCTCTTTGAAGTGCTCTGTAAATTTGGAATTGATAATTCCTTCATATTTTGGGTGAGAATTTGCATCAGTTCAAATTAGACCGCTCTCCTTGTGAATTAGAGGCATACAAAGTTATTTAAGAGAAAAAGGGGCATATGATAGGGATGTCCAATATCCCCTATGTTATATATTATAATGGTAGACTCTATAGTGGTTGGAGGTTACAATTTGAAAGGTTTTTTGCAAATATTGATGGAATCAGTTTTTACATAGGATTTAAAGCCATTAATCACTCCCAATTTGTACATGACAGCCTTTTTGATGTAGGAGCATATTACAAGTAAAAATCATGATTGAACTTCATAGGTAAGAATACTTACTAAATGGATTTTCCTCAAATTTTCATTTAAATTGTACTATTTAGTAGTTTCTGAGTTGTGATTTCTCTAGAATTTATCTAGAGAGTTACGAGGTTTGATGTGCGTCATCCATTTTGCCATGTAATAGAAAAATAGCTAAATTAGGAAGAGTAGGTATTTGTTAAGATTTCATAGTATGGGAGTGTTTTTATATATGTAATGGAGATATCAAAATGTAACTAGAAGAGAGATAATAGAACAAGAGAGATTGAAGAGAGCATGAAGAGGTATAGGGAGATTGAAGGGATGATAATGCAAATTAATAATATTTCATCTATTTTTATCAATGAATAAATCTCAGAGTTGTGTATTTTATTTTTTTATTTTTAACAAGGGTGAGTAGGATTTTCATTAAGTCTATGCCTGGAATGCAACAAGAGAAACAAGGATTTTACAAGTGATGAAGAGATGCTACCACTTCAAAAATGCATCTTTGAAAGAGATTCAAAAACTAATTCTACTTCCCTACTTTGTTCATACACAAGGAAAATTTTTTAACAACTGTAAATTCTACAAAAATATCTACAGACCAAGACAAATTCACATTGTGTAGTCATGAATTAACTTGGAAAGTCAGTTGACATTTGATATGAGGTTCCCTAAGGTGTGCTACTAGTTATATTGTGCTCCACATCCACATTTCTCTAAGAATGTAGATAAGCATAATGACATCAAAACCAATCCATTTCTTCTTCTAATTGGCTTATTTTTTCCTTTTGATGTTGAACATATTCATAGAGAAAGAGAATATGATCGAACTGTTTGCTCACTTGATGCTATTACTGATCAAACTAGAAGGGGTCCTAAGAGGGGATCCTATACAGAAACTACTAGGTCAAGGGAAACAATGGAACAATATCCCACTGTCACCTCAACTAAATCTCCATGCTCTTTATGGACTTTCACCAATGGGAGGATACCTAATATAAAGGGGAATCATTGGATGAATGGAGCAATGAGAGGGCAAGGAGTGATTCTTAAGGCCTATTCACAAAAGAGACTCAATTATATGGCTTTCTTGCTTGGGAAACAAGGTGATATTCTCTCTAGGAAGGGCTGAGACAATTCTTGATGCTAGGAGTTGGGAATATTTCTAGAAAAGATGATTCCTAGGCCTAGAAATCCTTATGGAGAATTGGTGTTTGTGTGTTTTTTGTTGAATTCGAGTCAATAGGTTGTGGGACCACATGAGACCAAGCAGACCCAAAATTATGTCAATAGTATGGAGTTGATCACCCAAAGAGGGGCTTGACCTAATTACGGAGGAGAAGAGGATCAAAAGATTTTTTTTTTTTGAGATTTGAATTCAATTATCCAAATGAGGACACTAGATAAGGGAAAAATAGGGCAAGAAATGGTCCTTGAGATAGGGATTTCTATATCTTGAGATCCCACTATTGTATTTGATCCAAATTTAAAGGGACTCTAGAGAAAAATTCAGTGGAATTGTGGACAAAAAATTGAAGTGTTTGGGTGGCTATATTTTGAGATACTTGATGCCCTATGTGACCTATGTAAGCTAGGCCTAGAAAAAGAGGGAGGTGAAAAGAATATGCATTGAAAATGATCACCAATGGAGGATTAGTGCCTTGTACTTCGGGAGAGATGGAGTCAGGGATAATTTATTGTTTGGGAATAATTCACCCAATCAAGGAGGGCTTCAACAACTTCGCATGACATTTAGAGCTTGAGAATAACTATTGCAAGGAATCTATAATTTGGTTTGCAATAAATTATGACTTATCGAGATGTATTTAACATAAATTATCTCTATGAACATTCACCCATTCATACATGTCCCATGACATGTTGCAATGCTATAAAGAAATAAACTTAGCATAGTTTCATATAGAGAAGCAGTAAATTTCAGACTTATATAGTGCAAATCTAGCAACATCCATGTGACAAAAGTAAATGACAAGAATAAGCATTACAATAGTACTTACATGTATAAAATATTATATCCAATCATAAAATTATGCCAATAACGAGATATCCAAACATCAAAATTCATCAGTAACGTCTAAGCTCATCCTCCAAAAGGGATAGAAAAAATTTCATAAGAGAAAATAACCCAATCCAAGTGATGCTGATGAAAATGAATCATCTCACTTATATTTGTACACTTTCCAATGCATTTTATTTAGCTAAATTGGCCTAATTGAGCCCCTAAAATAAAATAATGTGCATAATGACAATAGTTTTGGTGACAAGCCCACCAAATATCTCAATAATACAATAATAAGCCTCTCAAGAGAGTGTAATGATGAACACAGTAAGTCATTGGGCCTTTTAGGAGGCCCAATGAGGTCCAAATGGTGCCATGACATGAAACTAGGCTCCCGACATAGTGGAAAAGTGGTTGGTGCCCTATTTTCCAAGCATGAACCTATGGTGCTCCCAAGTGGGTGTGGGGACACAAGGACATCCTCATGTGTCTATAAATGGACAGAAAATTCATGTGAACCATATGAAAGGGATATAATGATGACATAAGCTTGCCTTCTACAGTGAAAGAGATCCTGTAGACCCTGAAACATTTGCCAAAAATATGGTGCAAGTGTGGAGCCAACTAGGCATGGTGAACTAGGTGCATCATCCTCATCCAAAAAGGTGGAACATGAGAAATCCATGAGTGATTTTGGGGATAGATGAAGTAGTCTTTGCTATGTTGGAGGCCCATGGCTCTCGACTCTCACCCTACAAGTGTCAATGTGGCCCTCTAAAAGGCTAGGACCTCGTATAGGGAGACCAAGCCCCAAATGGAGACCCACCCACAATCCTAGATAAGATCCAATGCATCCCCTTACCCTCCAATACAACATATCATTAGAATTTTTAAGTAAAAGAGTTTAGAAATCATGGAGTCAATGGGGCACTTCATGGTGGCATGCCCTTCCATAGTGGGCTTTAGTTTGTGCAAGTGTCTCCAAGCTCAATAAAGGGTTTAACCAAGGACCTTATTACGTTGTTTTAGCCTTTAAAGTGGGTGGCATGTCCATGCTAGATCCATGAAGTGGAAGGTAGCAAGTGATATAATGATGGAATGGAGTGGGGCTCAAGGGAATGATCTAGGCCAAATGTGATGGGACAAAGGGTAGCTACAATGAAGGAAACCCACACTTAGGTATGTGAGTGTAGGATGGAGAAAATTGTGGTACATGAGTTACCCTGACCTTTGTGTTTCAGCCCTTCTTCATATGCCTTTTTCCTTTTATTTTTTTTCTTCATAACTTCTTGGGGCTCCAGGGAATGAGAGCATGATGTGTAATATATAGCAGTTGATAACCCCTTAAGGAGAGATAGTTCATCAACCACCAGGGTTTGGGACAACCATGGGTTCCTTATTCATGGACGGGGATCATCTAGGGCCTATAAGAAATAGGTTGAAGACCATGTATAAGGGATAGAGCTCATGTTTTGGCCTTTTCCCAAGTGCTAAATTTGAATGTCCTGACCATATTTTTCATTTTATGGTAAAATTCCTATTGAGAGTGTCCAAGTTATGATTTTCATTTTCTTTTTAGTTGCATCAACCTCTGGGGCATCATTTCAGGCCTGACCCAAGGTTTGGACAAGGGGAAGGGGAGGCTGACCATATTTGGACCCAATGGAGACATGTGGACCCATACTGGAAAATTGATGAACAAGGCTAAAAAGAGTGGAAGGGGAGTAATATAGGTGGTATCAAGAAGTGGAACCACACAACCAAAGTCATGATTTCCCATGTAGTGCTAACCCTGAAGCCAGTGGTTAGTAAAAGATATCGCACGGGACTAAGATTTATGGGTAGACATAGAATCAGGAAGTGTAGATGTTGGCTTAAGGGGGCCTGACCTAGGTTTAGAGTTATTCATGCCAACCAACAAAACCCTAACTGCTAGCCCTTTCAGAAACAACCTACGTAATGCAGACTGCAGTCTCACTCGAAGTAGTATAGGGGGATGGGTGTGATGGGTTTCTAAGGTTCTTATAGCTTAGATCTGCCTTCGCGCAGACCTATTCCTTCCGAATGGAAGCTACTGCAACTTTGCCAAGATGACCTACAAACCTTTGCGAATATATTTGATTGTACTTAACATGGATAAAAGACATAGATTCACTACTATCATGCAATAAACAATATATTCTGGACCATTTATGACCTAGATCTTCCTTCATGCAAATCTACCCCTTACGAGCAGTTAACTACAACAGATTTATTTAATAACTTCCCGAGATTTGAAAAGGAGGTTGATTATACTTAGTATGCATAAATATTACAAATCTATTCGTTTTGCATAGAAATAAAGCATTAATTCACATCAGACAAATTATAGAGGGAAGATGCATAAACTTAAGCATATGTAAATAAACAAGGCACATATGCATAGATTTCACTCAAAAAAGTATTTATTAAGATTTAATTGTTCAGATAAAGACTCCTTATCCTTGCGCACCAACTGTAGTGGCCCACACACTCAATTACGGACTTACCAAGGTCTCCATGGACTTAGCTGCAAGAGCCTTCCCCTTTTGCCTAAGTACACAAAACAAACTTTTCTTGCCTTAGCACCTTGCCCTTACAATGATTCTCTATCTAAAGTTTCCTTCAGACTCACTATGACTCAACTATATATAACCTTTTCATTACAATACCATGGCTCGTGGACCATGGGTGAGTCTCAAAACCAACCTATCACCTACCCATACAAGGGATTAATTCCCCTTTGAATCTTACATAGCTTCGCGATCCACTTCCACAATTCATGGAAACTTTCTATTCTTTAACAAAATGTTTTACAAAAATTTAATTAATTGACAAAATTCTACCTTAGGAATCCCATCTATACAAGTCCCCAACACAAATATGGTGACTCTCCCTCGATTCACTCAGCTGGCTTCTCCACTTTATGGCAGAGTTCACTGAACTCCATCTTCAGGACTTCAAGGTCCATTGTGCTTTGTACAGTGGCCTACTACACTTCTTCGACCAACTTCTCTGTAATTGGCCCCTCCATCGGGAGGCGCATGGTTCTCTATGTCTACTGGAAAGTATTTAGCTTCTCTTGGATAGCCAGAGTAACTTGGCTTGCTTCCTTTGCCCATGGTTTTTTAGAAAATTATATATTATGGAGCAATGGAACACATAAAATATTGCAAAAATATAAACACAGAAAACACATAAAACAAGAGAGACAAAAATATACGTGGTTCACCTAGTTTGGGCTATGTCCACCCCGAACAGCCAGTCCTTCCTTTCTATTATCTAGCAAAATGAAGAGACACAACCTATAGCAGATCTGCCGTAATATCCTTTGTTTTCTCTCACAGTCTCACCTCTCTACTTCTTGCTCAGAGAATACACATCTATTACACAGCCTCAAATACAATGCCCTCATACATAGAGAGGGGTTGCCTTCTAGGGAAAAAACCCCTAAACTAAACATAAGTTCTACCATCAGATCATCCACCTAATGAACGACCCAGAGTGACTAGAAATTTCTATACTTTTACAAGGCAATTTTACATCTATTTTTAGCTTTAGGGCCACTGCCCCCGAAACCCCCACCGAGGGACCGCTAGTCCACGAACCCCCCAGCTGAGGGGGATTAGCCCGCCCGAACCCCTGCGAGGGGGAAAAGTCCCCCCCGCACCCCCCACGTGGAGGGGTGTACAAACTTCATAGGGTATACATCCAGCTGAAAGAAAGACCTCTGAACAATCATACTCCACACACAACAATCTCCCACTTGGAGAATGATTGTAGCAACTCCATCGCTGCTTCATTTACTAGACAATGACTCCTCCTTGGACCTGGTTATTTCTCATCTTCATCGTCATCCTTGAGGACCAGTTGAAACTGAGCATATTCTCAGTTTTTCCCTTGTTACAACTTCTGTTAGCATATCTGCAGGATTCTGGCTAGTGTGTATCTTTTCCAGCTTCAACTCTCCATCTTCCAACACTAATCGTACGAAATGGTACTTGAGTTGTATGTGTTTAGTCCTAGAATGAAATGCTAAGTTCTTTGCAATATGAATGGCACTTTGGCTATCACTGTATAATGTGCCCATATCATGCTCCTTACTCAGTTCACCCATAAACCTTTGTAACCAAATCATTTCTTTACTAGCCTCTGTAGCAGCAACATACTCTGCTTCTGTTGTTGAAAGTGAAAGAACACTTTGGATTTTTGAAACCCAATTGACAATTGTTCCACCAACAATAAATACATATCTTGTAGTGCTCCTTCTGTTATCTCTGTCACCTGCTATATCTACATCAACCTATCCCTGTAGAGAAATGTTTGAACCACCAAAGCATAATGCTTGATTTGTGGTACCTTTCAAATATCTTAGAATCCATTTCACTGCCATTAAATGTTCCTTTCCTGGATTGTTCATGTACCTGCTTATAACTCCCACTGCATGTGCAATATCAGGCCTTGTGCAAACCATTGCATACATTAAGCTTCCAACTGTAAACGCATATGGAACTTTAGACATATAATCCATGTCTTCTTGGGTCTTTGGGCACATTTCCTTACTAAGTTTGAAATGGCTAGCAAAAGGTGTACTAATTTGTTTTGGATTGTGCATATTAAATCTTTTCAACACCTTTTGCATGTACTCATTCCGAGACAATGTTAATTTGTGATTTTTCTTGTCTCTAGTGATTCTCATACCAAGGATTTGTTTTGTAGCTCCCAAATCCTTCATTGCAAATGAATTTGCCAATTTTCTTTTGAGCACATTTATTTCCTGCATGTTAAACCCTGCATCAAGCATGTCTTCCACATACAATAACAATATAATATAGTTGCCATCATTTTTCCTTTTCAGATAAACACAATGATCAGAGTGACATCTAGTATAACCTTGTTCAGAGATAAACTTGTCAAATTTTAGATGCCACTGCCTTGGAGCCTATTTTAAGCCATACAAGCTCTTCTTCAACCTGCACACTCGTTTCTCCTTTCCTTTCACTTCATATCCTTGTGGCTGCTGCATATATATCTCTTCCTCCAAATCCCCATGGAGAAAGGTTGTCTTTGCATCTAACTTCTCAAGATGCAAATCTTCAACTACTACTAGACTTAAAATAGTTCTGATTGAAGTCATTTTAACAATAGGAGAAAATATTTCATCAAAATCAATACCTTTCTTATATGAAAACCCCTTCACCACAAGTCTAGCTTTGTACCTCTATTTTCCTCCATCTTCTTCCTTCAGCCTGTAAACCCATTTATTCTTCAATTTAGTTTTTCCTGCAGGCAACCTAACTAAGTCCCAAGTCTGGTTATGCATTAAGGAGTCCATCTCTTCTTCCATGGCTACCTCCCACTTCTTCTTGCTTTCAACCTGCATTACTTCTTCATAACATTCGGGTTCACCAAAATTAGTCAACAATAAGTAATATAATAAAGGAGAGTATCGTTCAGGGGGTCTACTTATCTTAGTAGATCTTGTAACACCACTTTCAGGTGTTTGGGGTGCCTATTTCTGTTGTGGTGGTTGTTGTTGTTGTGGTTGTTGATTATTATTATTTTCAGGCACCTTTACTTTTTCAGTGATTTCATCAAGAACTGCATATTCCTTATTTTATTTTTCCTGCAACTGATTCTTATACAAGACTTTTTCATTGAATATTACATCTCTGCTTCTAACGATTTTGTGATTTTCGTAATCATATAAGCGATAACCAAAATCATTAACACCATATCCAATAAAGGTACATTTCTTGGACTTTTCCTCAAGCTTTGTTCTATTTTCTTTATCAATATGGACAAAGGCCTCACAACCAAAAGGCTTTAAAAAACAGTAGTTTACCTTTTTACCTATCCATGCTTCCTCTGGAACACCACCATTTAAGGAACTTGAAGACCCTCTGTTTATTAGATAAACAATAGTATCTATAGCATCTGCCCAAAACTGTAAAGGCAATCCTGCATGCAATCTCATGCACCTTGCATGCTCCATGATTGTTCTGTTCATCCTTTCTGACACACCATTTTCTTGTGGTGCTCTTGGAACTGTCTTCTCTCTGCGAATTCCATCCTCTAAATAGTACCTATCAAACTCTTTGCTGCAATATTCACCTCCATTGTCTAATCTAAGACACTTCAATTTCTATCCTGTCTCAATCTCAACCAAAGCTTTCCATTTCTTGAAAGTATCTAATACATCAGATTTATTCTTAATACAATAAATCCAAGTTTTTCTAGTTTCATCAATAAAAGTAACATAATAACGAGAGCCATCGAGAGATGATAGTTGAGTAGGTCCCCATACATCTGTAAGCACAAACTCTAATTTTTTGCTCTTCTTTTCTTTCCCAACTCTTAGAAATTTGACTCTCTTCTTCTTTCCATAAATGAAATTCTCACAAAAGTCCAAATCAACATTCTTCAAACCCGGCAACAAATTCCTTGAGTGAAGAATCTTCATCCCCTTTTCACTCATGTGTCCAAGCCTATGATGCCATAATGCTACATCTGCTCCTTTGGCAGTTAAATCATTAACAGAGTTAGAAATACCATTGCATAAATACAATGTACCAACCTTTTTGCCTTTTTCTATTACCAGGGCTCCTTTGGTGACTTTCCAAGCTTTATCTGTGAAAGTTGTCACACAACCTTCGCCACCTAACTTCCATGTTGAAATCAGATTTTTCTTTAGATATGGAACATGCCTTACCTCCTTTAGTAGTCATTGGTTTCCATTCTGCTGTTTTACAAGAACCTTACCGATTCCAACAATTTTACAGGGTTTATCATCACCCAAATGAACTTGTCCAAAATCTCCTTGAACATAGTCATGAAAGTATTTCTTATCAGATGTGGCATGGAATGAGGCCCCTGAATCTACCACCCAGGAATCAGTAATATTTTCGAAAGAAAGAATCAAAGCATCTTGTAACACCTCACCTTTCACATTTGCTTCATGATTGTTTTCTTGCTATGCATCTCCTTATTTTCCCTTCTGATATCTACAGTATTTCTTTAGGTGTCTTTTCTTTCTGCATTTCCAGCACACTATCCCCAATCTGACTTGGATCTAGATTTCCTTGATTTACTGCAATATCCTAAGCTCTTTCCTCTTTCCATTTTTCTTCCCCTAGACTCTGCACTCAAAGCATTACCTGATGTCTCACCGAAGTTTTTCTGTCCCATTTCCTTGCCAAGGCTAGCATCGACAACATCATCAAACTTTAAAGTACTAGATCCAGAAACAGAGTTACTAATGGCGATTACTAAACCATTCCAACTTTCTGGTAATGAGCACACAAATAATACAGCTCTAACTTCACCATCAAAGTTTACCCCTATAGAACATAACTGACTTGTAACAGTATTAAAATAATTTAAATGGTCTGCAATAGATCCACCTTTCGACATCTTCATATTAAATAATTGTTTCATAAGAAATAACTTGTTTGAGGCAAAGGGTTTTTCATATGGTTTCTCCAACACCTTAATCGAACCCTCTGTCGTTGTTTCCTTCGAAATATTGAAGGCAACCGACACTGCGAGGCACAACCGTACTATTCCGAGTGCCCTTCTATTGAGAAGGTTCCATTCTTCATCTGTCATACCCATCGGCATCTTTGTTTTCCAACCCAATGGTAGGTATAGACCTTTCTGATACAGATAATCTTCCATCTTCATCTTCCACAACGAGAAGTTTTGGCCGTTAAATTTCTCGACCCTAAACTTACCATCTTCTGCCATTGCTCCCACTCAAATGAGGAACCCTTCTTTCCTGCGAGTTTATCAGCCAAATAAACCTTCGGCTCTGATACCAGTTTTTAGAAAATTATATATTACGGAGCAATGGAACACATAAAATATTGCAGAAATATAAACACAGAAAATGCATAAAATAAGAGAGACATAGATATACGTGGTTCACCCAGTTTGGGCTATGTCCAACCCAAACAACCAGTCTTTTCTTTCTATTATCTAGCAAAATGAAGAGACACAACCTAAAACAGATCCGCTATAATATCCTCTATTTTCTCTCACAATCTCACCTCTCTACTTCTTGCTCAGAGAATACACATCTATTACACAGCCTCAAATATAATGCCCTCATACATAGAGAGGGGTTTCCTTGTAGGGAAAAAAATCATAAACTAAACATAAGTTCTACTGTCAGATCATCCATCTAATGAATAGTCCAGATTGACTAGAAATTACTACTGTCCCTGAAACCCACGCGGGGGCCCGCTAGCCCCTGGACCCCCCAGCCAGGGGGGATCGGCCCCCTTGAACCCTCGTGGGGGGGACAAGTCCCCCCACACCCCCCCCCACGTGGAGGGGTGTACAAACTTCCTGGGGTATACATTCGGCTAAAACAAATACCTCTGAACAATCATGCTCCACACACAACATGGTTGAATTCGTGCCTTCAAAAGTTGTTCTTTGTGTTGTAACTCCTCAACCTGTGTCTGCAACACCTACATTTCTTGTAAGCACATGAAGCACTGGACTGGCGCCAAAGTGTGCATAGTCACCCTGATCTCATTGACTTTTAGCTGCGCCTCTCTAATATTTGTGCCCAATCTCTATATATTTGGATCCTCTTACAGAGTGGTCCATAGCTCCATTACATGTTCAAAGAGATCATTACAACCTGATAATACATTCTCCAAAGTAGACATGTGTTCTCTAATTTTTGTGTTGCGTTGCTCTCTGACCTCTGGCGGAGTATTCAATTTCATTTTTAATTGTAGCTCTAAGATCTTCATCTGAAAATCAAAGGTAACTCGATCTACCTCTTCCTTACATTTTTTCACTACAGTAGCAAATTTTTGAACCTCTTTTGACGTGGCCACATCCTATGGAATCTGTAGCTCTGACATTGAATTACACGGTTGTGTAATTGTTGCTTCTAGGCTCTAGCTTCGTGTTGTGAGCTCTTCTTTTTCCTTAAGAGACCGAACCTTCTTGGTGAAGATCTCCTCAATTTTTTTAACTTCACTTATCGCTAATAACGTGTGCTATTCTCTAACCCAAATCTCATCTGAGACCCCCTGATGAAACATGTGAAGGGTCTGAAGTGGTAGTGAAGATAGATTCATACCTATACCTTTTATCATTCCAAGTTGGGTGTTACCTTCCTTTGACTCTGTGAAAAATGTTCCTTCTATTAGGGGAATGACTCAAAGGTCCAGAGTCCATCCAATTTCCATTACGGCCACGATCACTTGCTGTAGGCTTGCTTGAACCCCAATCTCATTGCCCACACTCACTTGTAACCTACCTGTCTGTATTTTCATCTCATGCAGATCTTTCTTCATACTCCTGAGTGATTGCTAGAACTATAATTGAAGCTGTTGTCACAATTTTGTTGTTGTATCTCGGACCTTGTCCCTGATATCATCGAAGTACCCTTTAGTGAGGCCCATTGGATCTACATGTGCCTGATTGTTCAATTTTTTCTTCTTCCTGGGTCCAGAAGTTGTCTCCTTTTGGTTCTTTGATAGCTTGAAGGGCGTGTTCTGCACATCACCCCCACCTCCTTCCTACTTGGACTGTTCCTATGCTTTAGTATGTTGGGGAGATGATGCTTCGACTTCTATTGTGCCCTCATTTGTAGTGTGCTCTTTATCAACAACTACCTTAGCAACAGTTTCTTTGGCAACAACTTCTTTCTTCTTCTAGTCGACTAACTCTCGTGCTGGTGCTTGTGCTACTTCTTTCCATTTTTATGCAGATGTCATCTGCATGGAGGATCCTTCTCTGCCTTTGCTGGTATCTACATCCAAATCTATTGGTTGTCACCACTCCACTAGCCATGTCCCCATAATTTCTTGTACATCAACCTCCATTACTAGGAATGGAAACTTGTGCCATATCTTCTTAGGGTCTCGCCTCGTGTGGATAGATACATTGTGAAAATCAGACTTAAATTCCACAAAGGCCCGCAACTATTCAAATAAGGTTGAGGACAACCTTGGCCTTTGACTTATCACTATCCGGAGGTCCATTTCGACAAATATCCATAATACGTTTTACTCCATGATCCACTCCGGATCCTTCATTGCCCACAACAAAGCGAACTTCATTGCCTCCGATAAATATTCATCCTGCAAAGGGAACTGACTATCTTCTGGTAGTCGCCGTGCAACTAATACAATTAAGAATAGGAGCTAGGCATAGTGAAATGCCTTGCTTTCCTCTCGTGCTTCACAGAAGTTTTATGAGAATGCCTTGCAAAGGTATTGTGCTTAGTTGTGCTACACCCCCTTTCCACATTGTGCAACCAACGAAATTAATGGCGCTAAAACATCGTCTGCGTGACATTTTCTCATGACCTTCCCAAACAAAATATGAGTGGAAAACTGCACCTCTTGGTCTGTAATTGAGTGAATGGATTACCTGGATGACTTCTTAAGTAGCCCAACCTCATTTTTCATTCTATCTACAAGCTCCTTATTTTTTCTCTTGCCTCCAAACTCCTTGGCTAGGTCTGCCCCTTTATAGGGAAACTTCGTAATCCAATGGATCAATGTATCCATTATGGGGATGGGTTCACCTAACCACAAACACCCATCATTCACCAACGTGAGCAATCGGCACACACAAATAGTATTGATAATTGATCGATGGAAGTGTGGCACACATAGCATATGTAGCAATACGACCTACTTGGCGCCTTTTACCCGTTTCATCGGTTCCAGCCTTGTGACCCCAATTTCATCATAGTAAATCTTGGTTGTGTATTTATTGTTGGCTAAATGAGAAAATCTCTCATAGTCAGAGAGATCCCAATCATCCATCTTTAGCCCCGGGATACACGCTAAGAGCACGCCTTCAAAAACTACTTCTTCCGGTAATATCGATGTAGAGACCATGAATTTTCTTGAATCCAGGTCCTTCATTGCCTTTGTTTTCCCTTTCCATGGAGGGATATACATTGGGAGCCTAGTGAGAGGCTCACCCTCATCAACATCTAATTCCTCCACTCCATCGCAGAGTTATTCTACGTCCAAATCAATGGGTTCCTTTAGCTGCTTTTCCTCATCATTTCCTTCTTTTTGTCGACCCTCCATAGGGTTCTTCCTCGGTGACTGCCTTACCCGTACAAGTTGTGGATTTTTCTGCTTTTCCTTAGCAATTGATTGCTTCAGCATAGGAGACCTTTGCACCACAGGCACCGATGTCATAACTTCCACTGGAACAACTTCAAGGGTCTCTGCTTGAGAGATAGTGGCTTCGAAACTTCTTGGCACAGACATATGTTCAAAGATAGCATTTTGTTATAGACATATTTGGGCAGCTCAACCCCAATATTATATTTCAATAAACTAGGGCTCTTTAACCTGTAAAAGTGTTGTTTCATACCCTAAAGAATCATGGTCAACTGATTACATCATTCCCCAAAAGTTCTACTTGAAAAACCATCCAAAACTGGCCAAAACAGGACCATACTGATTGCTCCACTGTCGGGGTGTGATGCACACTCACTCCTACATTAGCTGGGTGTGATGCACACTAAAGAGGCCTTCTGTAGGGTGAGATGAGCGAGGATGGACAAATGTCTGAGATAGTTTGCTAAGTGGATGCTCATGGAATCTTCTAGAAACTTCTCCTATGACACTCGCCTCTCTAAATTCTCCCAGGGATGAGTAAGAGATCCAAGAAATCTCCAAGTGGAACCAAAAACAACAAGTGTAATGACACTAATCAAAACACCAGAGATGACTTACCCCCTTTCACACATCTAAAAATGGATCCCTCATCTGAGAGATCTAGGGGCTGGAATTTTGTAATCTGTAAGGAAGTGATGATAGTTGAGGTAGAGAGAGAGCATTGTATTGTTGGTGTGATATTTCTTTTCATGAGGTGAAGAGGGCTTTGATGCTGGGAGGATGACGCTGGATCAGACAACTGGGTTGTAATTCTCCCTTATATTTAATAAAGTTATTTGAGTTTTCTTCCATACAACTGTGCAATTGTGAATGTTACTATTTGTAAATGCCATTGTATGTTCATTATATTTATGATTCTCCAATGCTTATGATATAATAGATCAAGATGCTTTGACGGTGTTTTGTTCCTATGTTTCTACAGGTATTCCCTAAGTGGGATAAGTAGGAGAGGAGTTGCAAGCTCTGTCAAGGGGGAGAGAGATGAAGCAAGGAGTCAAGCAAAAGATCCAGGTTGGTTCCTTTGCCTCTCTCTTATCTATCATACATAGAAGAAATCCCAAATTTCTTTGATTGTTTGTTTCTAGGATAGTTGCTAATCCTAGAGGGCTAGTCGATCGAAAAGACACTAGTTTTCCAAGAAACAAAATGGTGACTCTATGGGGAGTGAATAGATGTTTATGTGTTGTTGTTGTTTATTTTATAAACTATAGATGAAACCTGAAGTTAGCCAGATAGCATTCGAACTGCTCTTGCTCTGTAATTACATAGTAGATGAATGCTGCTTCAGCCAATCTCCAGTTTAGTTTATGAATTAAACAATTGACTTACAAGCATTATAGATGCCCTCTTGGTAGCTCAGTAACCTCCCAAGATCATTCCTCTGTACTTTGATCTTTACTGTCCATCATAGCTCGGCTTAACTCAATGAAATCAGCTGCAATTTTGAGCCAAAACCCACCTCAGTTGTGCTCCCTGGCCCATCACACCGTCTATCACTGTCAACTAGTATGAATCACACTTCCCAAGCGTAGCAGGTGTGATTCATACTTGTTTTTGTGAAGCCCAGGTGTGATGATTGACTGAGCCTATTTCCCTTCTTGGAATTTGTGGTTTTTGTCCTTGTTTTCAGTTCTGTTTAGTTGTTTTGCTACTTATGAACAATACCTCATTCCTAAAGCTTGCTTACATTACATATATCAGCCTCCATTGATTAGGATTAGTAAATTTTTTTATGTATTTGTCCATCATTTGGAATCCTTTGTCAAAAGGTTGCTTAAATTGATCTGTTGTTTTGGTACAAAAAGTGTCATAACTGTCGTTTTGTGTCAAAAAAGAGAAGTGTCGTAAAGTCTTCCTTGTCTGAATAGTCGATTGAACTTTTTGTCATGTATTTGATTTGATTTTTTGATATTAAAAGTTTCTAAAGCATTTTCTATTTGAAATTGGAAACTTTCGTTTAATCTTCCTTTCTATTTTGAAAAAAGAAATTGTCGAAATGTCGCTTTGAAAGAAATATTTCAGATCTTTGCTATACTTAGTTTTCCTTTTTGTTATTTTTCAAATTAAGGGGAATGAAAAAAAAATACATGCATTTGCATTTGCATTTATATTATGTGCGGAAAATGATTTAGGAAAAGTGCATTTAGTGTGTGCTCTTTGCTCTTTGTTTGAAAGATTTGCAAATTTCTTTCCCTAGTAGCTAGGATTTTCATTGATCAAAATAAACAATAATTGTTTATCATTGTAGATCGCATTTTTAGGAATTTCAAATCAACATCACGTGGTGAATGATTGAAAGGAAAACTTTTAAACAAGATCAACACTAAAATAAATCTTAATGAACCTAACAACACTGTGGAACCTAACGCAACACATCTAGAGGTCTAGGCTAGAGATGTGTTCTGACATCATAAAATCTTGTAACTCTCATTTTCATCGAAGGTTGGGTGATTCCTCCTCTTTGATATGACAAGTGCTAGCATAGACTTGTACTCCCTGTACCGTTGTGTATATATCGGAAGACCACAATAGGCTTATATCCTTTATCCATAGGAAGCCATGTCTACTGCCCTATCGATCACAATGCACTGAACACAACATTCGGGAAGATCGGCTGCGATACATAAGTCCTTGGTAATTTCTCTTTAATTTATCACCAAGGTGTATGTTGTAGTTTTGCGATTGGTTTGGTAATCCCTCTATCTAGATTTCCAAATTAGTCACTTTTGTTCCTTTTCAACTCCTTAAAAGAAAAGGTCCACTTGAGCACTTGTCACTTTAGGCTCATTAAAAATCGAAGGGGACTAGAGTCATCTTTAACTTTTTCTCGACTCTTAAAAATTGAAAAAGTAAAGTTGTGTCAAAACATCACTAAAATTTATTAAATTTGGAATAACATCCCTATTCCTTCATTGATCTTAGGTTGAGATAATGGAATCCACCAATCAAGAAATCCCTTTTGAGGGGAATCCTAGTCAATTTTCTTCTTGGGGAAATATCGATGCTCCATATATGGCCACATTGTCACTTCCAAGAGTCACAATTGGCCTACCAGTATGGCTTTTATCAACCTCTGTCATTCAAAATATTGTAATTCCTCAACAATCGAATCAACATCCAGTCAATACTGAAGTTGACCCTTCACCTTCTTCTTTGTTTGTTTCTCCCTCCCCTTCTTCCTCTTCGCTTGGTGAAAATAGCAATGCTAGTAACTAGGTGGCCGAGAAGAAGAAGAAAGGGAAGGAGAATAAGAAGAAGAAGCCGATTTAGTAAGGGGACAACCATGCCGCATCTGGTGAAAATCCACACACTGAACTTTCCAAACCTAGATCTCCATGCATAATTTGTAGATGATACCATTTTCATCGAGAATGGTCCCCCCGTTTGCACAAATAGGTGTCATCAACCTCTGATGATCAGGTTGACAGCACACCATCAACTGGTATTAGTGAAATTTATGGACAGAAAAGAAAGGTCAAAATACCATGTAGGCTATGTGAAGGGGACCATACCCTTCCCCATTGTCCTTTTTTGGATGAAGCCAAAAGATTCTTGCATAGCCATCCTGCTTCACCATAGCGACTTCCAACTGGATACAGGAAAATTTCCCCAAGTCCTTTACTAGTTGAAAATCTGACTGACATAACTCAACCATCGGTCAAAACACCTATTGTTGAAATTGAATCTTCTGAGTCCATACTGGACCAAAGTCAACAGGTTGAGATGGCAGTCGACCCAGTTTTACCTTCAAAAGATCATACCCTTCTCGAAGAGAGTGAGAACAATATCATTCAAATTCTTTTTATCACTTCAGAGTCCAACGAACTTGGGGGCAATCCACCCGTTCCTTCACAGCAGGAAGAGAATCCCCTAGTTCTCGCTATTGAAGGGGTTAATTCAACCATTTATTTGGTAACCCCTCCAAGTAGTCTAGTCACTTACTTTGATTGGAATCGACTAGAAAGATCCCACATTCCTTCTAATGTACCATTCTGAATAATAGTACAAGTTTACAAAATGATCATGTTGGGCACTATCATAGATGAAGAGGCATCACTGAGTATCCTTTCCTCAACTGCTTGGAAAGCGCTTGGTTTTCCATCGCTTATGCCTATCATATGTAATCTGTTAGGCTTTAACAAAGGAACCAGTTGACCGTTAGGGATCCTTCCTAAGTTACCGATAACTTTGGGTAGGAAAACCATTCACCTGAACGTGATGGTAGTCCTAGGAACATTATATTACAATCTACTCCTTGGACGTGACTATGTTTACAACATGGAAGCTATTATTTCAGCACTCTTTCAAGTGATGTGTTTCTCGCATGAAGGAAAAATTGTCACTATTGAGCAACTTTCTTTCCTCCATTCAAGCATATCTCCAGGTCAATCATCATCCCTAAATGGTCCTTTTTCATCGAGAGTGTCTCTCCAACCTTCATTCAATCCACCTAATTACTGTGAGTAGTCTGGTGAATGTAACGAAGCTTAGGGGGCATGCACCCTTGTTTGCTTTGGTTGACGAACCTAGCTGAAAAGATAGGTTTCCTTGTAGGTTATGTGATTGGTTTAAAAAACCATTCACTTTTGTCTGCATTGTGGACGAGACCAAGGAAGTGTTTTGTCTACTTTGTGGATGAAACCATCTTACGATATGAGTTTCCCTGTAAGTTAAGTGATTGGTCTGACACACCATTCACCTTTGTCTATTTGGCAGATAAAGACAAGGAAGTGTTTTGTCTAACCGCTAACAAAAAAACACCCTGCTTAACCATAGTGATTTATGTATGGTTACTAGTGACTCTCCTTTTCATCATGTTGGGGACATGCAAACTTTTTTTTCAATTTCATTTTCTAGCTTTTTAGCTTTTTAGATTTTAGTTTTTAAGCTTTTTAACTTCTTAGGTTAGGTGATTGTTCTAACACACCATTCATCTTTTTTTTCACTATGGATGAAGCAAAGGAAGTGTTTTGTCTGTTATGTGGACAAAACCATCCTACCTAACCTCAGTAGTTCCTTAGCTTTCTAGTTTTTCTAGCTTTTTGGGTTTGTTTTTCTAGCTTTTTATTTTTGTCGTTTTAGATTACATAAAAAGGAAACTAAAAAATTGAGCATATGTTCTCGCATGGTTAAATCCCATTAAAAAATAAACCTACCATCGAGCATAGTTCCCCCACGGTTCAAGCTCGTCAAAAAATGAACCCACCTTCGGTAAATAACCTGTGATTGCCATGCTATCAACCTTTTGAGCCTTGGTTGTGTTCTTGCCATCACCTCCATGCTTTTGGCCGATCATATGCTTCCACTTGATTGTTTACCCTTTTGAGGAATAGCTGCAATGAGTGGTCCTATTAGCCAATCTCTTCACATCACCATGTTTTGAGAAGTTACAAGCTTATTCGGAACCAGTTGCTACCCTAAACACCACTCATTCCTCAAAAAAATGATTCTCCTTTAAACTCTTTTCAGACTCATTAAATATGAAAAGATCATTGAGCTATTTCCCTTTCCATCTCATTAAAGTGATTGGAAGTGCCATCCCTCCTATATATTTTAATATTTTTCGGACCTGAGGGATTATCTCATGAAAGAGTTTGAGCACTTGTCTTTTCAGCTTACTAAAGTGATCAAAAAGTAGTCCCTTTTGTATTATTTAATCCTTTTTCAGACATAAGGGATTATGCTACGAAAAAGAACTATTGGAGCTTCCTTTTCATCCCTTTTCAAACTCTCTAAACATGAAAAGTACCGAGTTGTCTTTGTCATTAAACTCGCTAAAACAATAGCAACAAACTTGTCCACCTAGACAAGAACGAGTTTCACTGTCGCTAGGCTCACTAAAACATAGCGTCAGGTTTGCTCGAAGGGAAAATTATAGAACAAGCATATGCTTCCTCCTCAAGCTTGACAAAAATAAAGAGGTACTGGTCAACAATGATTGGGGAAAAAGGGAAGAAAACTTGAAAAATTTTATTGTAGCAGGTCGCTCTTGAACATGACACTTTCACTCCATCAACATGATTGAGTTGTTATTTCGTTCACTGGTCATTTTACCATTGGTCCTCCACATCATCCATCTGTTGGGGTTAACGCTACCAATCTATCTCAGTGTCACTGATATGTTCAAGAGAAGTCATTCAGTTGAGAAACCACCACCCAGTTAATGCCTCATCCACTGAAATACCTTCACCCTCCATTTTTCATGATCGCCATTCCTAAACCTTGTGTCATCAGATCATTTTCAACTCCAAAAGATCATTTGCTTCGTTTCATGTCGTAAATGTGGGATACATTAAGGTCCTCCTATGACGGGTCACTTCTTGTCAACATTAGCTCATTATCCAAGAAGTTGACTTAGAAACACCCCTTTCAATATTTTGAAGCCTGCATGCCTCAATGGAAAGTTTCTCACTCCCGACAATAGGTTGACATCAGTGGCCTTCGACTGAAATATTTTGCGTGGTGTTCGACATCGGATTATATATTCACACCACGTGAATTGTACTGTAGTACCTTGAGGGTCATCATCATTATCGATGATTCTTGTCGCATCTATTAACAACTCACATTATTGGTTGGTAATCAGGCGATGTCTTTCCATGTTCGACTTTAGAACATTTCTTCACATGGATTGACTTGTATGTCGGCCGAAGATTGAATGAGTTTTGAA
>APFE030424093.1:22149-61007 GCA_000404065.3 Pinus taeda
ATATAAAGACATCGAAGGTACACAGAAGCTGCACAAATGGTCATTTGAGCCAGGGATGATGAATCTACATTTGAAGAATCTCCAGTCTGCATATGTAGACAACTATATTTTCTATGCACATGAAATGAATTTATAAAGTTGAGCATGGGAATGCCCGCCTCAACTAGATCATGAAAATTATATTATGATAATGTATTGTATTGTATCTTATATAGGTCACCTTCCAGTTTTGAAAACCTTGGATCCTCATGATAAAGCATTTCACCCGACATCAAAGATTTACGATTTCATGCTTTAGGGGGAAACTATTATAGACATATTTGTGCACTTCAACCCAAATCTTATATGTCGATAAAATAAGGCTATTTAACCCCTAAAATTGTTGTTTCATACCCTAAAGGATCATGGTCAACTGATTACATCATTCCCCAAAATTTCTACTTGAAAAACCATCTATAACTAGCCAAAATAGGACCATATTGATGGCTCCACTGTTAGTGTGTGATGCATACTGAAGAGGCCTTCTTTAGGGTGCAATGAGTGAGGATGGACAAATGTCTAAGACAATTTTCTATGTGTATGCTCATGGAATCTTCTAGAAACTTCTCCTATGACACTTGCCTCTCTGAATTCACCTAGGGATGTGTAACAGATCTAGGAAATCTCCAAGTGGAACCAAAAGCAACAAGCGGAATGACACTAATCAAAACCCCAGAGATGACTCACCCCCTTGCACACATCTATAAATGGATCCCTTAGCTGAGAGATCTAGGGCCTGGAATTTTGTAATTTGCAAGGAAGTGCTGATAGTTTGAGGTAGAGAGAGAGAGAGCATTGTATTGTTGGTGTGATATTTATTTTCATGAGGTGAAGAGGGCTTTGATGCTGGGAGGATGATGCTGGATCAGACAACTGGGTTGTAATTCTCCCTTCTATTTAATAAAGTTCTTTGAGTTTTCTTCCATACAACTGTGCAATTGTGAATGTTATTATTTGTAAACACCATTGTATGTTCATTGTATTTTTGATTCTACAATTCTTATGATATAATAGATCAAGATGCTCTGATGGTGATTTGTTGCTGTGTTTCTACAGGTATTCTCTAAGCGGGATAAGTAGGAGAGGAGTTGAAAGCTTTGTCAAGGGGGAGAGAGATCAAGTAAGGAGTTAAGTAGAAGATCAAGGTTGGTTCCTTTGCCTCTCTCTTATCTATCATACATAGAAGAAATACCAAATTACTTTGATTATTTGTTTCTAGGATAGCTACCAAGCCTAGAGGGCTAGTCGATCGAAAAGACACTAGTTTTCCCAGAACACCTTCTGGCTATACTCAGGCAATTTCATGAATGTCGAGTTTGCAACGAAATCCTCCCAAGTATATCGATTCATAGAGCGAAAATAAGAGGGCTTATACCAAGCTTTTCGAAAGCAAAGTGTTCTTCGACAGACCAACATGCCAGATTTATAGGTGATTTTGAATTCAAATTAGACCATTCCCTCCATTTTTTTATCATAAATGTTTCCTACCCTCTCCTCCTAATGGGAGTTTTTCTATCCAATCATGAACAGTGACTTCAATGGCTACTTTTGGACCCACCCACGTGGCTTCAACCACCATGGCATAGCTCATCCATTGTAGTTTCTATTGTTGCAACTTCTCGCAACTTCTTTTATGACAACTTCTTCTGTTGTACCACTTGTGTCTGTCGCGCAACATGCTTACAGCATTTTCCTCTTCTTCGAGCAGTGTAGTTTATAGTCCCTATCGCCCTTGTAGCTTCCTGGAGTGCTAAAACCATCCTAATACCATATAGTCATTGTGTAGGGGCAGGATCCTCTATATACAACTTTAGTCGACTTCCATTCACCCTTCTCGGGAAAAATTCGCTACACAGCTTCGCGAGTTGAACTGCACCACCATCCATGATTTCCTTGACTACATAGGGTCCCTTCCAGTGCATTTGAAATTTACCCAGGAAATCTGTGAACTTACTATCATTGAGCATAAAAAATTGTTCACCTTGAAAGCACATAGCTTAATATGCCTATCATGTCACGCCTTCTCACCGCATATCTGCCTTTGATGCTATAAACCAACCTAAAGGGGTTTTGGCCCATCAAATTCTTGCATGTTGTCCTATATGCCCATAAGACTACTGGTATGCACACATCCCAGTCATTCCTCTTCATGTTACAGACCCTTGTTAATGCATTCTCCAAAATTTTACTGAACACTTTAACTGTACCATTGACTTGGGGATGATAGGGTGTACTCTTTTGATGGTAGACTTGGAATTCTTCAAACATCCCTTGATTGTTTTGTTCAAGCAATGCATACCCCTATCACTCATCAGTACCTTAGGGCACTCAAACCTCATTAAGACATATTCAATTAGTAACTTCACATCTATACTAGTAGTACAATCCTTCACTAGCTGCATGTCCACCCATCTGGTCAAGTATTTTGTCGCGGTAATAATGCCATGTGCCTGTCTTCCTTCCTAGTGGTTGTATTGGACCTACAAAGTCAAGTGCCCATTTTTTAAATACTTGTAATGAAACCTAGAGGTTTAAGGGCGGTTCATCTCTTCGCGAAGGCTTGCCCATCCTTTGACAAGCATCGCATGCTTTACAAAATGCCTTAGAGTCTTTATGCACTGTCGGCCACCATAACCTTGTGCACAAAATATTTTGCATTGTCGCTCTTCCTCCATAGTGTCCTCCTACCACTCCTCCACAAGCTTCGACGAGGATACTAGTACACTCAAATTCTGGAACATAGTAGCGCAATATTTCATCTGTTCCCATCTTATACAAATTTTTTTCTATAATAGAAAAATCAGCAGCATGGACCACCAATTCCTTCTTGTATTGAGTAGAATAATCTTTTGAGGGTCTTCCTGTAGTAAAAAACTGAATTATATCTTGAAAATGATCATTCGCAATGCATAGAATGAAGAGTTGTGCATCCGAAAATCCCTCTTCCAAATTGGTTGGTTCTTCACCTATCTCAATCCTGGATAGATGATCTAGTCCCACATTCAACTATCTAAGCTTCACAATCACTTCAAAATCATATTCCTAGAATGAAACCATTTGTTGGCTTAAGGGGGCTTGAACGATGTTTAGAGTTATTCGTGCCAACCATCAAAACCCTATATGCTGGCCCTTTCAGCAACAACCTACGTAATGCAAGCTGTAGTCTCACTCAAGGCAGTATTGGGGGATGCTAGAACTAGGTTTCTGCATCTAGAGACTTGTGTGATGGGTTACCTATGATTCTTATCGCTCAGATTT
The DNA here is from genome assembly GCA_000404065.3 of Pinus taeda. Taxonomy (NCBI): domain Eukaryota; kingdom Viridiplantae; phylum Streptophyta; class Pinopsida; order Pinales; family Pinaceae; genus Pinus; species Pinus taeda. Next base: position 25,447 of record APFE030424093.1, read on the forward strand.
GCCTTCACACAAACCTAGTCCTTCCAACTGTCAGCTACTGCAACTCTACCGGGATGACCTTCAGACCTTCACGAAGATACTTAATTGTACTTAAAAGGCATAAAAGGCATAGATTCACTATTATCATGCAATAAATAGTATATTCTAGAGTGTTTATGACATAGATCTTCCTTCATGAAGATCTAACTCCTTCTGAGTAGTTAACTACAACAGATTTATTTAACAACTTCTCGAGCTCTGTAGAGGAGGTTGATTATGCTTATTATGCCTAAATATTACAAATATATTCATTCCACACATAAATGAAGCATTAATTCACATAAAATAGAATAGAGAGCAAAGGTGCATAAAGTTAAACAAAAGTAAATCAACAATGCACATATGTGCATATTCATCTCAAAACAATATGTTTTAAGATGTAATCATTTAGATACAAACTCATTATCCCTGCGCACCTAGTTGTAGGGGCCCGCACACTCAACTGTGGACTTATCAAGGTCTCTGCGCACTCAACTACAATAACCTTCCCCTTTCACCTATGTATAGGAAACTGATTTTTCCTACCTTAGCACCTTGCCCTTACAATGTTTCTCTATCAAAAGTTGCCTTTAAACTCATTATGTTTTCAACTATATATAATCCTTTCATTACAATACACCCATAGACCATGGGTGAGTCTCAAAACCGACCTATCACCTACCCATACAAGGGAATAACACCCCTTTGACTCTTACTTAAATTCACGCTCGCCTTCAACATTTCGCGGAGACTTTCCATTCATTAACAAAAGATTTTACAAAAATTGACTTAACTAACAAAATTTGACCCTAGGGATCCCATCACAACAAGAGATAAGAATATAGAACTAACCCACTCTTTCCATTGAACCATCCCACCAATATATGCCCAAAAGTTCCCATGAAATGTAAAAACAATTACTCAACCAAACTAATGAACAGTCATACCTTTGGGCTCAGGAGACCCACATTCAAATATACATTCATAAAATATGGGAAAGGGACCACATGGATGGCTTAGTCGGTAAATAAAATGGCACATTGAGCTATATGGGGGGCTACAAGGGGTTACTAGCTATCGATTGGGGACAATTTAAGAGAAAATTTTTATCCTATATATACTACCCATAGGTGGTTGGTAATAATGCCCGAGTTCTATGATTTCCCTGTTTCCTTTGAATAGGGGTTGAAAGTATATAGGGCACTAAAATGGGCCCTTAGAGCCAAAGGAGGGTGTGTCCTGGTTTGCCATGACATTCAAGTAATTGAAGGGGCATTCCCACGATAGAGTTCTCTCTCTAGTGTCTCAAGTAAAGGCTGAATGTCACACTGATGATGAGAAATTCCTTCTTTCCTGAGATGGCTATGAGTTCCACCATGGAGGTCCATGACTTATATTTGTGTATTTTCTTGTTGTTCAATTGAATTGTATTTTGTTTGATTTCATATGATTCTTTTAAATTATCATTATCACATCAAACAAATTGGGCTTCTATTTATCTTCCCAAAAAAAAATCCTATTTGAATTTGGTTAACTAGTTGTGGTTCAAAGGCTTAGTTCCTATACCAAACCCTAACCTTTGAGTAACAAAGGTTTAATATTTTGGGGAAACAACAAAGTGTGCACATCCCATAAATTTCCAAAGTTCCAAGGGATTAGTGAATGGATTATTGTGACATCAAAAGGTTGTCAATTGATGTCCATCTACTAAGATTTTATAAAAAGTGCATTTCCAAACTTTTCTTCAACTTTGATATCTGGTATCATTATGATTAATTAGTAGAAATATTTCCATCTACAAAACTTTGTCACATAGAAACATAATCATATTGATGTTATGTTGTAATAAATTTATGATATGTTGACTTCGATGCAAAGGGTTGTTGACTCTATAGTCGTATTAGTTAGTAGGGACTTGTCTTTCAGGTGTTGTTTGTTATATCAGGATGGAAATAAAGTATGATTATTAATAATTCCAATGTTCCAAAGTCCTAATAGCGCTTGGTGATATATGGTGCCACTTGGGTGCATTAAAGTTTAAGTCCTTAGCAACGTTTTATGGATTTCATGTTGGCCCCCAATTAACAAGTCCATAACAAACGTAACAAAAGCTTTACTGTTGGAGTTCGAAAATTGTCATTGAGTTTGAGTGTTAGTATAGACCTATCATCACTTCTATTGGGAGGAAATTCCACCATTATAGTTTAAAAATTTAAAGTGTTTCTAGACCAATTTTTAAACGCCTTAGGGAGTAAAACAAATAATGGGAAAAGCCATATTTTTGGTTGGAACATAAGTATAGTTTCATTGAAAATTTTCTCTAGAATCCTAGGATTTTAGTGATTTTCAACTTAAGACGTCATTCAAGTACCTAAGTATGAAATTCACTCTAGGAAACCCACCCTACCTAAGTATGCCATTTACTCTAGGAAACCCACGCTCTATCATTTTTCAAATAGCTATTGGAAAGATAATTGGGATACCAATTTGGAACATGGCTAGTAGGGTGGCCCTTATGAAATCTATTTTGTTAGCCCTTTCAATATTTCAAGACTCAATAATAAACTCCTACAAGCATATTCCAAGAGGTGGCAAAGGAAATTTACAAATTCCTTTGGAAAAGGGAAAAAGCAATCACCAAAAATATCGATTTAATAAATTTTTATATTTTCTAATATCCAAAGGATAAACGTGGTAAATGTGGCTTATGAAAACTATTTTGGGGGATTTTATTCATGAATATTTATAATTAAAAAAAAATAAATGGTGGAAGCAAGTGATCTTCAAAAGATATTTTCAAGGGAGTAGGAAAGGGAGCCTAGATCAACCCTTCAATAATGGAAATGGTATTCAATATTTAATATTTGCAAGGTTGTAGCTCCAATTATTTAATAAATCTCACCTAGATCTCAGGGAGTGGAAAAATAAAGTTGTGGCATGGTGGTATCATAGGTTATACCCCTCTCAAACATAATTAAGAGTTAAATAATATAAATAATTAGATAGATACATAGGGAATGTGCATTATATATGATTTGTTTGTTTGGGGTTTTGAAGATCACTATCTAGGATGGAAAAATATCTCCCCACTATCCTAGTTGATCCCTCTCTTCAATGTTATTCTATATAAAAGTCATGGATGTGTTCTTGTAGATCAAACAAAACAAGATGGTAGGGGATGTGAATCAAATAATAATGTTGATGATTTCAAATTTGGTTATAATAACCAACTCTTGAACCCTCCTTCTCCTTGAATCAAGCTCTAATATCTAGAAGCATATTTGGGATAATAAGGGATCACCAAAAGTTAATATTTTTCATCAGAATAATGATTTTAGTTTCCAAAGGCATGACATTCAAGGAATTTTTAGATGTGCTCTATTTGTTTTGCTGACGAAAGTCAAAGGCATCTATTTGTTGAATTCTCCTTTTCGAAACTTGTTTGGAGGCATACCTTCGAATAAATTGAATGCATAATAGTTTATCCTGAATTGAGGCATAAAATGTTCGAAATATGGAACAAAAAAATGCTATTACTTTCTTAAACAATAAAAAAGATTGGACATCGATATCAAAATTCATATGTTAGAAGGTTTGGTTAAGTTGAAACCAATCTATATTCCAAAAAAAGAATAAATCATCAAGGGCTATTACTATAAAAGCAAGAGATATCATGTTGGAAGCTATCAAAATTAAGCAGGTGGAAGGACACAATATTACTCTATTGGAACAATAAGAGAGAAATTTCCTTAGTGATCTACTATGGGGGATATCACATATCCAAAAAACATTTTCTTGAAACCTAATGAAGGTTTGGAATGGATAATTCATATGGACAAGGATGGATTTAAAGCATATTATCTCTCTTAAGGACCATTCACTCTATTTTTTTTTATGAATCCTTGGAAGACAATCTAGGGGTGGAAAGTACTGGGCGATCCTTGTTGATTCTAAATTAAAATAATATTTTTCCTCTGAATGGGGCTTGGGAAAAATCACCAATAACAAGCTAAATCCATTTCCTTATATCAAGGATTTAGAATCATTGGAGTCAAGGAAAATACATAAGTTTTTGGTCATTGATAATTCAACTACAATCATAGGACATATGTGAAACTATTCATACTATTTGGTGGGTAGACTCACTAGGATCCTACACATAATAATTTTTTTTATTGATTTGATCATGTTAAATTGTATTGTATCTTGTGAGCCTTCAATTGTTAGGATAACCAATGAGGCCTCTTGAATTTATTATGGAATTTTAAGGAAAAAAAGGAGCTTATTGTCCTCCTCGATCCCTTAGTATCTACTTGAACAATAAGCATATATCTAGGGTTTTACATGCCTCTCATTGTTAAATACAAGTGGCAATATGGTTTAATTCTATAAGGAAAATAACCAAATACCAAAATTTTTTACTACTACACATTTTGCTGACCAACATTTGTTGATATTTAATATCCTATCTTTCTTGATTACATATTATAACCAATGTTCTTTCCTTTGAGACACTTAGTTATTTTTTCACATATGTGGGTTATGGAAGACCTTTTTACCTAGTCACTCCCTGTATTATTCACAACCCAAAACATCTACCATGCTTAGTAATTTTCATGTATGTGGGTTGAAAATTATTTTTTTCCCAAAGTCATATTGCACCTACCTATCACAATCTTCAATTTGCGCCTACACTTCTACAACGTATAATTCAAAAATCCTTTCTATACTTCACCACTTTCATTTCCATGTAGGTTGTAGAAGACATTCTTTGTCACTTACTTTGCCACATTGTATATCCCACATGAATCTCTCCCATATGGCTCTTTCCCTCATGATTGCCTTCAACATGGCCCCATACTTAATCACTTCATGCTTAACCCTTAATTTTGTATGCAGATGCAAGAGGCCTCACTTGACATTATCCCATAGCCAAATCGCACATACCACATTCATTATATTCCCACTTCCTTTTTTAATACATATTAAATTTTTAGGCCAACACATACTTCACATGACCAAATATCCCTCTTATATTAAATGATGTTCTCCATTAAGATATTGCTATATTTTTGAATTAAATTAGTACTTGTTATTTATGAACTATCTTTCCTCGCATGAATTCACATAAGTTAAGTTAATAAGACACTTAACACTACCCAAGTATCTAATTAGCTAGATCTTAGTTCATTCACCCATTGAACATTGTTAATAAGTTCCAAGCCAAGATGTTGAACATAACAAGGGAATATTTTTGTGGAGACAGTGTTAATATGCTTGGGTGATAATATTATAATTTCTACTGGTCCATGGTTTATTGTTGGGATTTAGGGCTTAACCTAGAAGAGAAAAGTACTAAAAAGGCCTAGAATTTAAGTGTTGTACACATTGGGTGCATTCCTGAAACCTTTGAATTTTCAGAGTTGGTTTCTTGGTGTGTTGATAAATTCAATAGTAGAAAGAGACATATATGACTAGAAAAATCTAGCAAGACCCATATTCCTTTGACTCCTAGTTTATGAAAGATGATATTTTGGATTCCTTATCAACCACAATGGGGAAAATTCACTTAATAAATTCCTATAAACACCTACAAAGGAGCTAATTAACGTCAACAAAATTGAGATATGTACATTGGACAATCCATATAGGGAATTTTGCTAGTTATTTGCAAGGATTCTTGGTTAATAATCCATTTATTTTGTTCCTAGATATTTTCTTTATGATCTACATTACTCAATCCATGAGGAAGCCATTTTTTACTAGGATCATACAATTTCTATTGAAAATCTGTACCAACTTGGAAATTCACTCAAACAAATAAATTGTATATATTTTTGCATGCCTATTTTATTCTATCATCTACTATAATGTATTCAAGGTTTTAATAATGTCACAAAATTTGAAAATTTGAATATTACCTAGCACAATTCTAGTTGCCATATATCTGGAAGCATAAAACTCAATTTCACTTTTATCCTATACATAATTCCTTCCCTGCAAAATGTAGGAAAATGTTGGTTGGTCCTTTAACTAGTATATGGTCCCTTGAATCTCTAACCCTCTTGGAAAGAAATGAGATTTTTAAAACACATGAATAATTTTCATTATACACTTATTTAGATTTGAATGGAAGCCCCTGATGCTAGCAACATATGTTTGCAACAATTTTTTCCTAGAAGAAGGCATTGACAATGCAAGTTTGGGAAAATTTCTTCATGGAAAATAAAGAAATAATTTATACCTTTTCCCATTAGTCTTTGTAAATTCAACATAAACATAATTTCCAACAATGATGGGTATGATAACTACTTACATAGTTTTAATTTAAATGAATTAGAAGCAATGGAGGGTTTCAACCCTAAAAATATATTTATTGCTCATCTTAATTTTGTTCGATATGGTGTTATCTTTCGAGTTAGGTTGGTTAAAGTTGGATGAGGAAATGGCACTACAATGTATTCAAGGGTTTACTAATGTCATAACATTTGCAATTTCAAATATTACCTAGCACAATTCTAGTTCACATATATCTGGAATTATAAAACTCAATTTCATTTTTATACTATACATACTTCCTTCCTTGCAAAATGTAGGAAAATGTTTGTGGGTCCTTTAACTAGTAGATGGTCCCTTGAATCTCTAACCCTCTTGGAAAGAAATGAGATTTTTCAAACACATGAAGAGCTTTCATTATATAGTTATTTACATTTGAATGGAAGCCCTTGATGCTTCCAATATGTGCTTGTAACAAGTTTTTCCTAGAAGAAGTGTGTTGAAAATACAAGTTTTGGGTACATTTCTTCAATGGAAAAAGAAAGAAATAATTTACACCTTTTCCCATTAGTCTTGGTAATTAAACATCAAGATCATTTCCAACATTGATGGGTATTCTATCTTCTTAAAGAGTTTCAATTTAAATGAATTATAAGAAATGGAGGGTTTCAACCCTAAAACTATTATTTTCTCATCTTAATTTATTGGATATGGTACTATATTTCAAGCTAGGTTGCTTAAAGGTGGAGGAGGTAATGATACTGAAATGTATTCAAGGGTTTAATAATGTCACAACATTTGAAATTTTGAATATTACCTAGCACAATTCTAGTTCCCATATATCTGGAAGCATAAAACTCAATTTCACTTTTATCATGTACATAATTCCTTCCTTGCAAAAGGTAGGAAAATTTTGGTTGTTCCTTTAAATAGTATATGGTCCCTTGAATCTCTAATACTCTTGGAAAGAAACGAAAGTTTTCAAAAAAATGATGAATTTTCATTATACATTTATTTAGATTTGAATGGAGGCCCCTAATGCTTTCAATATATGTTTGTAACAAATTTTTCCTAGCATAAGTGTGTTGACAATACAAGTTTTGGGCACATTTATTCAATGGAAAAAGAAAGAAATAATTTATACCTTTTCCCATTAGTCTTGATAAATTCAACATCAAGATCATTTCGAACATTAATGGGTATGCTAACTACTTAAATATTTTTTATTTAAATGAATTAGAAGCAATGGAGGGTTTGAACCCGTTGATGGGCTGAAATGTACCACCAAAACCTAACGGGGTCTCCTTTGTGTGAAGTCCAAATTAGATCTCACACAGTTTGGGATAGGAGACCCATATGGTATGTGGGACCAACTACCACCATGAATGTTTCTGCTCTTGGTTACCAAATGAGAATGTGTGAGAGTGGGATAAGAATGAAATGCTCAAGCAGTGAAGAACCCAAGATGGAAAAATTATAGAAAGAGGTACAAACAAGTCTCAACAACAATAAGAAGAGATATGCATTGAGAGAGATTGGTGAGCTAAAACCCCATCAGACATACAATAAATATGAACATGCTAGAAGTTAATTTCAAAATAGTTCACAATAAGTCACTGACATGGCAAGGAACAACTAAACATAGATTCGAAAGAAAATAATACATGCAACCAATATGTGCCATTCCATAACATATTGCGTATATGAAAGTGCACATACAAATATAATGAAGTATCAAACAACTAATACAACCACCATGAGTAAGCATGGGAATCAGTGTTGAAGATAGAGAAAATATTATTAACGCTGCTGCAAATTCAAGGACATATCTTACAATTGGTCAAAGCCTAATAGTGGAACATGGGATACTCATATCATTGACCAATGCCAAAACCCTAGCCCCACTGTAAACCCACTCTACTAGCTACCAAGAGCTAAGTGGATTTGGCTCTTAAGCATCAATCAACTATCTAGTCCTATCCTCTACTCAAGTGCCAAAGTCCCCCCCCTTAGAGATGAGGTAGGAGGGTACATTGAGGTGACCGTTCACCTACTATGACCATTGACCCTCCCTCATGCCCTTTCAGGTACCCTCATGACTCTTTGGATTACCCGCTCCTTTCTCAAACAAAAATGAGTTTTACATGCCCACATCATTCCTAACATAGTGGCTGATGTAATGAAGGGAAATATTTACATTACGATGAAGAAGACAAAGAGAAGCATGTTGAGGGTTATTGGAAACCTAAGGACTCTTGTTTCCCATATGCCGTAATGATGTGGATGTTTGGTCCTGGAACCAACCTATTTTCTTGCCACTATGCTTCACTCGAATTCATCAATATTTTGCTAAAGCGCCTTCGAGTTTATTGAAAGGTTCTTGACACTTGGAAGGGAGCATCTAGCTTGCTGAAAGGAAACCCTAGTGCTAGATCTCGTTGCCAACATTGTTGTGAAACCATGGAGAAAATAATTTTTGGAGTGTTTATCATTGTGCCTTGTCTACATCCAATCACTTCATGTTGTTGTGTTCTTCATTGAAACCTTAGTTGTGTTGCTTCCAAAAAAACCCTAGCTTCCTTTTCTAGGTCAATGCTCTTGCTTTTTTCTGCTATCTACCATTGACATTGACATAATTTCTAAGAAGTATTGACTTCTTCGCATAGACCAACATTCTTGTCCCCTTTCTCTACCTTCAAGAAGATAACATTGGTTAGGAATATTTATAACAAAGAATGATATTGGAAATACAACCAACTAATTGAAAGAATGAAATTAAAAAATAATTAATTAAGACACCTCTATGGTCAATTATTTTTCCACAACATTATCAATTCTTGTTTCCCTTATGGGGTCCTCTTGGACATCCTCAAATATCTTTCCATCTGTGGGTTTGTGCTCATGAGTTAAGTGCTACATGCAGTTTCATTTTTCTAGCTCGCATAAACATCTTGAATTTAAGGGGATGCACAAATATAGTTTTATTTAGGAGATCCATAGAGGAGTAGCCCACTCCTCTCTGTTGTAATCCCTTTAATGGGATCCTCCTCCCATGTCATTATTCATGATTTCAATCATGTAAAACTCAAACCCTAACTTCTCCCTTGCCTCCATAAATAAAATTTATAATTGCAACTCCATATTAGGGTTAGGCAAAGAAAACTAGCAGGGCCTAAGTGAATTAGGCACTTTCTTTCCCTTTTCAATGTCTTGTAGGCATCCTTTATGAGGCTTGGAGGGAATTCTTTCAATGCATATCCTCGATATTTCTATGGATCACTTTAAGTGTGAATTATTGTTTGATACATAGAGGAAAATAACTATTCCATGCTCGCAACAATGTGTAAAACAGGGACCTACTTCTTTTATGATCAACTGATCACCCGTTATGGCCACCATACTTTGCATTCATTCCATATTCATTTTGACAATGTGATTAGGCCTTTATTTCTAGGCCTAAGCAACGTTGGGTCCAAACACTAAAAGGAAACTCGCACATTCTCTATATAAGTGTAAATTTTGACATATTCTGTAAAACCTCCAACATTCTCATCCATCGTTGCTTCTTGTGGTATCATCAAAACAGGGCTCGTGTGTGCATCACATGTTTTCACAGTTTTGGGAAGCTTGTTATTTAAACAAATTTAGAATATTTTCCACTTTGCATGAACTTTCTTTCTCACTTTCATGTGAGATTTGGACCTTTATAAATGTAATCCCATTCCTTAGTGGGAGACATGTCACTTTTTGGAAAACAATGTAGGATAGGCATAGGAAAGGTCACTAGCAGAGAAAGAGAGAGTTTTTGGGAGGGAACCACAACCTCTAGAGACCTCAACAAGGAGAGTGATTCACAGGGATTCCATAGTTGTAGAAGATGGCATATTAACTAGACACTAATTATCCCAAGAGTGATTTCAAGACCCAGTGACTCTTGTTTTCATGGTTCTAGAGGAGTTTAGGTGGGAAGTCACACAATTGTAGCTAGGCTCAGTCGTATTTTATTTAAAGAACAATTCTGTGACTTAGGGACTCTGGTAGGAGTCGCATAGTCATAAAGAAGGCTAGGTTGCATTTCACCAATTCCATCATAAGGGAGGTCCAATAGTCGCAATCTGATTGAGGTCGTGCTCTGGAGGCTCGCTTGAGGTATGACCCAATGACTTGGGTGGAAATGTGACTCACTGGAGGTCGTAGAGTCACAACTTTGAGAGGTCGAATTTCCCGAAGATTGACTTCAGGTGCGATGTAGCGACCTAGTGACTTGGGAGAGGTCAAATAGTCAAGTTGAAGGCTAAGTCATGTCTTCTTGTTAGTTGTCTAATCTCCTTGATGTGACTTAGTGACTGATGGAGGAAGATACGACTTTAAGACTTATGAATATTGCATAATTTCACTTCAGGATGGGTTGCAATTAAAATAGAGAATTTCATGGGTTGGGAGTCAATCCAATGATAATGTGCATGTGGATCAATTTCTTTGGTATGGCATAATATTGACATCTTTGCTATGCAAAATGCCTTGGCTTACTCTTTTCAGAAACATGATATGTGGGCATTGTTCACAATACACTTGTCTATTGGTATTGCACTCCTTTGGTTACCTTACCACTGTAGCGATGCACATTCTTCGTGTAACCCTCTAGCATATAGATTAAGGAACACTCTGCTATGTAGTTGATGTTGACTTAGGCCCTCGTATGCTGTATTACAATTGTCATCTTCCAAATAAACATTGTGTTAACATGTTGTGGTGTGTTTACATAATTGTCTCAACCCTAATGATACATTAACAATTTCATGATGAGTCCTACTTTATGGTTGGAGAAATCAAGATGGGTGTATTTGGTGTTGTCCTCTTCATTGGCGTTGAGTTAAATGTGAGCTAAAATGATGAAACAATATCCTAACATTCCTATAGCAATAAAATGGCTCAACGTTTTCTGATATTTGTTTTTGAAGTCATCCACCACTCATTTTGGGAGAGTCTTTCCATTGATCCAGCGCATTCCACTGTATTGTTGGCATCTAGAATTTTTTGAAGTTTCGAAAATGATGCTTGGTCGCCGAGAATTATGTAGGTATTCTTACTACACATTATTTTGAAAAATAACCCTGAAACAACCATTGATGTGATTTATGGCAAAATGCTTCATGTTTTACGTTCCTTTGAAAAAGTGTCTCTCATCGCACTCTTTATTCATCGATGTGTAGAACATCATAATGCCTTTTAGGTGAACCCTCGCATCATGACCTTCCCTCCAGATCGACTTACTTTGATAATCGTGTTTATTAGTCGTATCTCTGGCCATGTGCAAGCATACTATGTGTGCTCTTTTCAACTTGCCACTCGAATGCAACACTAGTGGGGCCTTGAGATGTGAGTTGCATAGCATTCTATTTGACATCACATTAGTGGCATATACACATAACAGACATTCGTTGTAGTATAAATTTGATGTGTTATTCCCTGCACATTTTATAATAAGCCAAGACTAGAATGGATTGTTGAAAGGCCCTTTATCTTGTTAGTAGGGCCATGAATCAATACCACGCTTTAGAAATAAATTCAAGGAGCTCGAATTGTTTCATGTTAGGGTGAGGTTCATAGGGTTCATTAAAGCCACCATATTTGCATTAAGGGTTTGTTTAATGCTGTTGTTGCATTGATCAATGTGTATCTGTGTGTCATTTAACTAATTCCCTGCAAAATGATGAATGAGAGTAAGTTAGCTTGTCATAACGATATTTCCATGTCAGAGCATGAAAGAAAAACATCTTCATGTGAGTGCATGAAAGCAAACAAAAAATACTAAAAAATAATTTATTCAAGGAGAATGAAGCATAAATAATCCAAATTAAGGTGTTATGGGTTGTATGGGTTGAGTGAGTCATGCTCTAAATTTATTTGAGACGAGTTTTAACTAGGCACTCACTAGAACCACCAACCTCTAATGACTTTAATATTCGTGTTTCACATGAGGATGATGTACTTATGGAGCAAGCACCTTGAAACACTAGTGAACATTTATTATGAAGGGTGAGAATATTTAGTGAGGTCAATCTAGGGTTTCGAGGGTGTAAGGGAAAGACAACATTGTTGTGACTCTAATGCACATGTTGAGATGGGGGGGTGCTTGGACCTAGGGGACATGATACATAATGATTCTTCCCATGATGTTAGACAATGTGGGTGAGAATGCACCCTCTCTCTTAACAATTTAGTGTTTCTCCCAAACCCGAATATGGACAACACAATGAAAGCCAACTTCAAGTCTTGAATTTCCACACACAGTGCCTCCACCAATTGACAATGTACACTATAGGAGGATAGGTTTCGAAGTCATGGGGCTCTCAATTATCTTTGTAGCAACAAACCTCCCGACCCTAATGCAATCATGAGGTTCATAACTGGGATAAAGCATGATGTGTGGATGTGATGTATGAAGTGTGATTGGGTGCATCAACAGGGTTTGATAGGAAGGGTCACGAGGAGAGTGAATGGTTGAAGGCCTTATTGAAACCCTAGTAGCATGAGGTAAGCAAGGGGCATACCCAAAATTTTGGATATGCCCAAAATTTTGGGTGGTGTTGTAGCGGCTACAATACAACCCTAAAACTATGTTTTTTGCTCATCTTAATTTTTTCGGATATGGTACTATCTTTCAAGTTAGGTTGGTTAAAGGTGGAGGCAGCAATGGTAATACAATGTATTCAAGGGTTTACTAATGTCATAATAGTTTAAATTTTGAATATCACCTATCACAATTCTAGGTCCCATATAGCTGGAAGAATAAAACCCAATTTCATTTTTATCCTGTACATAATTCCTTCCTTGTAAAATGTAGGAAAATGTTGGTTGGTCCTTTAACCAGTAGATGGTCCCTTGAATCTCTAACCCTCTTGGAGAGAAACGCGATTTTTCAAACACATGAAGAATTTTCATTATATACTTATTTATATTTGAATGGAAGCGCCTAATGCTTCCAATATATGTTCGTAACAAGCTTTTCCTAGCAGAAGTGTGTTGACAATACAAGTTTTGGGCACATTTATTTAATGGAAAAGGAAAGAATAATTTATACCTTTTCCCATTAGTCTTGGTAAATTCAACATCAATATCATTTCCAACATTGATGGGTATGCTAACTACTTAAAGAGTTTCAATTTAAATGAATTAGAAGCAATGGAGGGTTTCAACCCTAAAGCTATTATTTTGCTCATCTTAATTTTGTTGGATATTGTACTATCTTTCGTGTTAGGTTGGTTAAAGGTGGACGAGGCAATGGTAGTACAATGTATTCAAGGGTTTACTAATGTCACAACATTTAAAATTTTGAATATTACCTAGCGCAATTCTAGTTCCCATATATCTAGAAGCATAAAAATCAATTTCACTTTTATCTTGTACATAATTCCTTCCTTGCAAAATGTAGGAAAATGTTGGTTGGTCCTTTAACCAGAAGATGGTCCCTTGAATCTCTAACCCTCTTGGGAAGAAATGATATTTTTCAAACACATGAAGAAATTTCATTATACAATTATTTAGATTTAAATGGAAGCCCCTGAGGCTTCTAATATATGTTTGTAACAAGTTTTTCCTAGCATAAGTGTGCTGATAATCAAGTTTTGGGCACATTTCTTCAATGGAAAAATAAATAAATAATTCATACATTTTCCCATTAGTCTTCGTAAATCCAACATCAAGGTCATTTCCAATATTGAGGGGTATGCTAACTACTTAAAGAGTTACAATTTAATGAATTAGAAGTAATGGAGGGTTTCAACCCTAAAAATGTTTTTTTCTCATCTTAATTTTGTTGGATATGGTACTATCTTTCGAGTTAGGTTGGTTAAAGATGGACGAGGCAATCATGTCTTACATAATATCTATCAAATGTTCCAAGAAGCTATCAGTTCCCTACACAGTACGAATGGGTTATATAAACAACGTGCACAATCTATTGTATGTGCCAGGTCTACCCCACAAAAATTTCAAAAGAGTACATGCACATTCATAGCTCACTCTTAAAGAAATGAACCAATGAGAAACAATAGTGATGGTGTTGGAGAAAGCGGTTATGGAAATTACCCCAAATTTAATCTAGACGATACTTACATTGTTGAAGTCAATTCAAAAACAAAAGGAAGTAACACACAATAGAATACCCAAGACACACTCAAGGATGTAAATTTTTAAGTAATAGAAATATATGACCTTGATGAAATACCAAAAGTACCTGATTAGGTTGGAAACAAGTTTTGGAAAGACAATAGATTATTGAAGAATTGGCCAGAAAAGAGCTTGTTTTTTTTTGAAATTGAGCAATTACATTGCATCACGTAGTGTGTAACAAAATTTCCAAGAAGATATAATTTGAACAAGAGGACTTAAAAAATAAACAAGTTGTTAATAAGGTAAAATCATAGATAGATGTTAAAGGAATAAAAACAAGCAAGTTTTTTCGATACCATCAACCAACTGGAGATGCATTGGCTTACTCAATTTATGAGAAAGAAATAGAGAAAGTGGTATTAAGACAAAGAATAAAAGAATTGGAAATGGAATCGTTACCAAATCCATTATTTGTTGAACCAATATCAACCATCAAGCCAAGTTAAGCTTTAGAATACACCCTAGGAAATAGTTCAAGGATCAAAGCAACATTAATGTCGTTAATCAGAATTTGATAATATGTTGCCAATAATATAAATAAAGGACTTGATATAATCTTAGAAGTGTGGGAAGTAGCCATGGCCTTACCCAACTTATCCATCAAAATTAATTATTTCATTAATTATTTACAAAAGGACTTAGACAATGATGAGATGTTTTATAAAGAGGGATTAAGTACATTTATTATGAAGGTGACATATATGAATGAAGCACAAAAGAAGAACAAAATTTTCCATCCTAAGGAAGAGTTATACAATTAAAGTCTTGTTGGAAGGAAATAATTAAAACACTTTGAGAATTAATTTCCAAATGCAACACACTAAGACAAGATAAAGAGATTTCTTCTTTAATGCAATCAAGGCGGCTAAGAAGATCAATGGTCCTAGTTTAATTATGGGGGATTTTTTTAAACTAAGAAGCAATGTAGGGACATGTGAATGTACTAAAAAATTTATGGGGCGATGAGTACAAAACACTTGTTGATTTTCCTAAAGAGGGAACTGAGAAATGATTAATTGATTTCATCAACACGAATGAAGATAAGTAAGAGATACTAAATTAAGTCAATTATGATTCAAAGGAGATTGAAGATGATTTATTTAAAGTTTCATTAAAGAAGAAGTGATTGTTGCATCTTTACAAGATTACATCAAACAATGGCTCAAAGATACTCTAGAAAAGGTAATTATTTCAAGATGACTCATAAATAGTTCCATTGGTGAGATATTCAACACACATCCAATATTTAAATCAAAGGAGTATTCAACACAAAGAGTATTTTTTTCAGCACTGTAAGTAAATTGTCTAAATTTGGTCTCCCACCTTCCTTCTCCTCTCTTAATAATCATTAAACCTTCTTAGATTTGGAATTTTCCAAGTATCAAGGTCAATTCCTAATTTAAATTTATTTTTTCTTCAAGATATTTTTCTTATTTATATGGTTCACAGTGGCCTCATCCCTGTCTTAAATAAATGAATGTATTTTAACTTATAGGATATTATAAACTTTGATTTGAACATCTCTATTTTTTTCTCCAAAAAGTGGTCCTCAAACAACTACGAAGGGTTCATGTCTAGTGTGATTTTTTGAATTTGAGTTATAAGCTTAAGATTGCAAGGGTGTAACTCTTTTCATCCCCATGATTCTAAATGCAATTATCTTTTGTAGTTCTATGCAAATGCATTCCATGATTACTTTCATCTATCCAAATGTGTGATTCTTTACTTAGAGTTGTGCTAGAAATTGATGATATTCAATTTTATTCAATTTTATATGAATGTTATACCATATTATTGTGAATGTTTAAGGCCTGATCCTATCTCAGTTCCTTTATTTCTTGTATTTTGTTTAATTTGAATTTCTTTATCAAATAAGTGTGTCGCCTCTATTAAAACAAGGCGTGGAAAGTTATTCCCTCAAATGTTATCTTTGAGATTTGTTAAAGCACAATGATTAATGCATTTATAGTTTAATTGAGAGTTTTCCTTATGTGATGGCTCATGTTATTAACTCGTGTGAAAGTGAGGCAATTGGAAATTCACATAGAAAGCAAGTTTTTGGTAGTTTGGTAGGAGTACATCAAGTTTGAATGAGACATTCACCACATTTCAATATTGGTGTTTTTGTGCAACTCAAAATTAGTCTTGGGATATCAGTAAAATGTCAATGGGCTTAGCATCTTTGGAGGTCCAAGACTAGGACATTGTTTACTAGCTTCCAAGGGATGTGGACCTGGAAAGACTCAAACTAGTAAACTCCAACTTAAGAAGGGGAAACTTATATGAGAATTGTTCTTTAATTCTCTTTGTTTATATGTATTGTAAAATTTTATCAAGCCTTAGGTGTCTTTTACAGAGTATATATATACAAAATCTATAAATCCTCATGAATGAAATTATTTCCTTTTGATAAATAAGACACAAGTTTTGGACAAGATTTTAGTCATAATTTGTTGGGCATATCCTATTTTCTATTATTTCAATGGAAAATATAACCACACAATTGTACAATACACAATATAACATCTTTATAATCTATATATATATATGTATGTATGATCATGTGAACAATAATATTCTCGTATCATAATATAGTGATAATACATATCGTCAATATCCTTAATCCAAAGACATATAAAGTTAAATTAACTTACAACATTTCCCTACTTAATAAAGTCATCTATAATTAGTACCTTGTTATTAGAAAATATAATAAACGTTGTCCTTAGTAAATACAATAAACATATTACTTGTACAAATATATAACACAGGAAAGACAAACAAACAACTATTCATATCTAAACCTTGATAAAGAAACAACATCACCTAACTTTAACAACCAACCAAATATATATAAAATAAATTTAATTACTAAATTTATAAAATAAAATACAAACTTAATATAAATTTAATTACTAAATTTATAAAATAAAATACAACTTTATTTTAATAGAAAAAAACATTAACACAATCTCTCAAATATTTTAGTAAAAATTATGATATAAATTAATCCTCTTTCATCTCTTTAACCTAAAGAATATTTCTAAAAATGTTATCATATTTTAAATATTTTGTAAGTTAGTTGATATGTTTTTATCAAAAATTTATTTAATTAATTTAAATAAGTAATCAACTTATGTAAAAAAATTTATATTTTATTAATAAAAAAATATTATCTAACTTATATTTATGATAATAATAATTATTAAAAAAAAAACAAACAAAACAAACATTAAGACCTAGTATTCTCAATTGCATACCAAGATTGATACGAAACAAAAGTCATACCAAAATAATATTATTGATGCTACGTTTGTCCCACGTTAATATTCTTGAAGTTATGCTTGTTGCCGTGAGTTAAACTAAATACAAAATTCAGCTCCATGGTCCATCAATTTGCACTTTAGAGTGGTTGGCTTCCATATGAGAGAGATGTTTCTCTCCC
Source organism: Pinus taeda (assembly GCA_000404065.3). NCBI lineage: Eukaryota > Viridiplantae > Streptophyta > Pinopsida > Pinales > Pinaceae > Pinus > Pinus taeda. The sequence continues at coordinate 43,361 of APFE030424093.1, forward strand.
TTTCAAACTGTATTAAAAAATTCTCTCCTTTTAAAATTTGTATTAAAAAAATACTAACCTTTCAATATTATTATGAGAGAGGTGGTTTCTCTCCCTTTCAAATTGGTATTAAAAATTCTATCCTTTCAAATTGGTATTAAAAAATTCCTCTCCTTTTAAGCTTTCCATTATTATCCTAAAATTGAACCTATTTCGTTGATCTTAAGGTTCTTCTTAATAGGTTGTTTAAATAAGATTTTATTTTGTTGTAATTTGCTCAACAAATATAGGTGGTGGTTTAAACATGTAATATTTAGCACTTCATTTTTCCCATATAGGGAAAAAGTCTATCTTGTGTATCTTACTTTTCATTCAAATCATTGTAACATTCTCACATTCTCAATTGTGCGTATTAATTAAACATCACAACTTGAGATGTCCCCACTGAAGTTTAAGGAGGGATACATTTGGAAGCTTCTCACTACTATTAATAGGATTGAGGGGCAACACTTCCTTGCCTATAAATCTCCATAATATCCTTTATACCAAATTTCAGCTATACCATGTGTGTTGAATTATTCTATTATGTACATCATAACAATACACACACTTCAATAGTTTGTGTGCACACTTAACATTTATAAGGTTACCATTTTCAAGAACATTACACGTAAATTTAATAGGTAACATAAAGAGAGAGAATGTCTTATAAATCATGATTTTCAAGACCATTACATGTAAATTTAATATGTAACACAAAGAGAGAAAATGTCTTATAAATCATGATGTATAAAAATTGCTTGGTTACTGTGGGTTAATCTATTATCCTTTCAATCTTATTTAGCTATATGGGATGGTCGAGGATGGAAATCAGGGTAATGACAACTTTAAAGTTCAAGATCAATTACATTAATAACATCATGAATATATTACATCTGTAATGTAATTATAAATCCTTAATGAAGACAATCATGTCCTCTCTACCTTAAAAGCATTAAACATGAATTCAAAATTTTGAAATAAAAATGATAGAGAAAGTTCTCATTGATTCTTGAGTTCTTAGAGAAACTTAATGATGTTGGTCTTAAGAGCCTAACCCTTCATGGGATGGCCAATCAAATTGCTATAGGTTCTTAGGCTTATACCTTCCCCAATGTATGCTAATGATTTTATATTCTTAAACCTATCATCATATATCTTCATATTATATTCCTACAAAATTTAATAAGTCCATAGGTAAACCTTATGACCTTCTAGTTATACACAATTGATGGTTGCAGAGTCAGGAAAGGTTGAAGGGTGAGATCATATGCGTTTTGAAGAGAAATAATCCTAGGTCCATATAACACATTGTTGTTCAACAAGTCATATCATTGTGGCACTTAAGGAGGAAATTCTTTATAATTCCCTTATAATTCCAAGAGTTGATTCCTCCATGGATAGGAAAGAAGAGATCAATCCAATCCCTAAAAAATCTTAGTATCAAGCTAGTGGGTCCATGGCTAGGAGGAAAATTTGGCAACTAATTAAAGAGAAATATAAATATGAAGTAGTTGAGGAAGATAAATGGCCCAAGAGGGTAGGAATAAATCCATGTAAGAATATAAGAGAGGAAACAACAAATAAAGAACTCTTACGGATGAATTTCATTGAGGTGGAAGTGCCAAACCTTCAAATGTTAAATGATGAATTTGGTCTCTTATAATTGTAGAGACATGGGTAGCAAATTTTTGGAATAATCTATGAGAAACTTGACTAGGTCAAAATTGAAATGACTTTTCTCTAGGGGATCAAACTTGAAGAGGTCATGTTGTTAGAACTTGGGAAAAAGTAATGGAAAGTTAATACTAGTGTAGATCTACAAGCTAGAAGAGCTTTGGGAGGTATGTGCACACTACAAGATAGCTCATTATTCAATCTAGAATACACTCATTACACCCAACATTACATCATGACTTGTATCTCACATCAATCTACAGGCATTAAAATAGTAATTTTAATGTTTATAGGTCAATTTTGTTAAAAGAGGAGGAGGAAACTCTCGATATCCTACATTGAAGATCGATGGTTTTTTCACACTAAAATATCCAATCTAGGTAAATTTCATAATACATGGGAAAAAATAAATTTTCACATTTAGTATAAGTTTTCCACCCACTTTAAAATAGTTTTTTACCCTCTTTGTAATTTTTTACTAATGGACTAACTCTTAGCAAGTGGCTTACAATGACATTTTTTAGTTTTTCAAGAGTGGCACAATAGCACAATGTTTTGCAACACTTTATCATCACTATGATTCATGTTAGATCTCATGTGGGAGGAAATTTTCTTGATATCTAACATATAGGGTAGGATTCCCTCATCTTTCACTTTACAATTTTGATGTCATTTTCATCTTCTCCATAGGACTGACTACACTAATTTGTGCCACCAAGCTTTCTTGCCACTTTATAAGTGTCTTAACTTGGTGGTCACTTTCTTAGTACATTGCTAGTCGTTTGTTACCTATGTTATTAGTAATCTATAGGATTATGAGCACTACATAGTATTTCCATGACTCTTTAATGAATCCTCATGAATTTCTCTTAATATTGTTTTGGACAATTCCCAAGGGGCTCCCACTATTGAGCGGCAATATTACATTGAATTATATCACTTGGAATTTTGAGCCTAACACTGGCTTCAATTTGTTGTCTTATAACTTGTTGCTTATGCATTCTCTTCAATTTCCAACCTTGCATCTTTTCATTTGCAACTTGACACCCAACATTCCCAAGAGTGTTCATATCCCACATGTGTTCCTTGCATCGAGCATAGGTATGTTCCAAACATTGGAACTAGTTTGCTTAAATGCAAAAATAATTTCATCCACTATATACTATAATTATTTTATTCTTTTTCACTCTTTTATAATATTAAAAAAAAAATCATGTATAATAAAAAAAGAGGAGGTGTGAAAAAATAATTTTTTTAATCTATTATTAACAGTAGTCCTGAGTTAAGTTTCCATTGAAAAAAGCACAAGTTTTTGAGTTTTTTATCTGAGATTATTTTAGGTTCTTGTTTTCCTTAGAAAGTTGAACCTTGTTCATTGAGTCTTTACTCCTCCAACTAGTTACTCTTCAAGACATTATAGGGATTTTGTGATGCCTCTTATGTTGTAGACTTATATCAATGTTCATTATTAATTCAATGCTACCCAAGTCACATTTCATGTCATAATTTTGTTCAAGGGAAGAATAACCTATGTCAACCATTCTTTAGATCTCCCTAACTTATCATGTAGCTCTTTTAGGTTGTCATGTCCCTTTTAGAATCAACAAGTATATTTGTCTTTTTCTTGTCAAAATATGGAAGGTATCCATTGGATTATTGCTAATAGGTCATATCTTATCAAGTATGGCACATTTATTTGAAAGTTTTACCTAGAGTATTACCTTGGACCTATTAGAATTATGGATAGGTTACCTAGTTCTTAGCATCCAGTGTTCATCACTAGTTATTGAATGAGTGGTTTTCCTTGTGTTCGATGTCAACACATCTATTCATGAACTCCTTTCCCTTGTTAGTGGTTTTCACTATGGACATTTCTCAAAGGGCCTCCTATGTGTTCTATTCTATCTATTTCTTGTAAGAGGAATACTTGGTAAAGGTATATACAATTCTTCATATTAGTCCTTCCAAAAAAATTTCATTTAGGTTCCTTGGGTTGGATTATGGAGGATGCCTTATTTCCCTCCTTCTAGTAAATCTCTTCCCATTTACTTTGTCTCATTTGGTTTGGGAATGGGATCTTGAGTCTTTATATAACTTTGGAATTTGCAGTCATCTGTGTAGGTTCCCTTCCTATTAGTAGTGGGAATGCATCAATGTCCTCTAATCAATATATTCTACAAGTGATCAACCTCAATTAATTCATTCACACTTGACAGAATGTACTCAGTACCTTGACACCCATTATCATTATCGATGCTTTGTCTCGTGTTTTTTAATGGTATACATCTATGAATGAAAATATGTCCCCCATTTTTAACTTTGACTCATCTATTTTCATCGTTTAGACTCATACCTTTGGTGAATTGTTTTCAAGATTTCATGCCTATCATAGAATCATATATTTTATGCTACTTCTTGAGTTATATTTGAAAATAACATATCCATATCTAACATTAATACTTGGGGAGGATAAGGTTGTTCAGCTCAATAAATTCAATTATCCTCCTATATGTTGAGACATAGATCCACTATGTATCTATTTGTGGCTATGATCTACTCTGACATGCATCCACTATGTATCTTCTTCACAACCATGTTTGCCACTCTTATATACATGCATGGATCTAATGTGTCTTCATTGTCACATTGGCCATGAACACTCCTTATATATACTTCATGGATCCATGGTGTACTTGATTTGGTGTCCATGCTTTTCTACACTTGAGGATGGGTATGCCTACCTCAAGAAGTGAGTTATCTTAACTTAGTTTATGTTTACAAGTGTCATTCTAGTATGTTGTTTCATTATTTCCCTATACTTGCAGATACTCCCTCTCTTATGAACTCTCCAAAAAACACTACCTGAGCTTATATACACTACTTTTGTTTTTCCTTAAAGTGTACATACACTACTCTTCCTCATGACATGCACATACACATGCTTGTTTCCCTTGAGAAACTCATGTATATCTCTAATTTGCACCAAAAAAATAAAATGTGTGCATAATAGCGTGCTTTTGGGTAGGGTCTATAGGTTTTACTAAAAGTTAACCTCTATGCCACAATATTTTACATATTGAGGCAAAGTATTAAACCTAGTAAATAAGTCCTATAGGGTATTGAAATTGCTTGGGATCAAAGATATGATCTCATTGGCTAGCTAGTTTCCTCTCAACTCATCCATCATGACAAGTAAACCTTGAACTTGGTCCATACTTTGTTAAGAGTGTTACAAACTTCAACGTGAAAGTGTAGGTCTAGGGAAATTGACAATCACATGATCCCATAGGCTTCACCCATCTGATGGAATTAATTTTTAATTTTATACATATGAATTGGGTTCTACTTCAATCCCCATAGTGATCCTATAAGTTCCCTTACTTCGTATTAGAAGTGCGATCTTGGGATTCCACTCAAAATAGTTGAATGGAGTGATAATAACAATGATTGCAAGCTGATCTATACTCTTTGGGATATTAAATATTATATGGCCTTCAATAGAATATAAGTACTCTTCATAAACACTCTAATTCTTTGATTCCATGTTGGATTTTAAGTACAAGCACAAGATCTAGTTGTGTAGAAAATAAAACACTAGCAATTGAAAGACAAGAAATACGAGAATGAAATTGAACTCAAATGGGCTAAGTACCTCAAAGAACCAATTTGAATTACTTTGTAAATATTGCTCATATTATTGCTTGATATGAATACACATTTCACTCCCTTGAGAGGGAACCAATGAGCATTAGGTTGGGGTTTTGTTGTATTAGCTACAACCACTCTCCAAAATTTTTCCTTAGCTTTGTTTTGGAGCCTCCTTACCAACCATCCTTAGCAGCATGTCTTGCATTGTCAAGCACACAAGCTTCAACTGTGTTTCAGTGGCCTGTCACCCTATGCATGTCAACTTGTTCGTCTTCCTCCTGCAAGCTGACATTCCAAACTTAGACGATTTGTTGGCTGAGAGTCTCCCCCAGAAAATTGTGCAATTCTGGAGGGGAACCAACCTTCCCTCCAGAAATTGTACAAATCAGTTGGGCAACCTGCTGGGCCTCAAAATTGTGCAGAATAGGTAGGTAGTCATCCTTCAGGAAACTGCGTAATCTAACCTGACACTGGGCCTCGACCCAAAAATTGTACAATTCTGGGATGCAATGACCTCATCAACCTAGAAATTAGTAATGCCTAATAGATAGCTAGCTCTGGTTAGCCGAAAAACTATGCAAATTTTCATCCTAGGCTTGCAGACTAATGCATGTGCCTTTAGGTTAATCGATTCCCTCTGGGGTTGAGCAAAACTAATTTGCATGGGTGGGCTTCTTTTCCCAAAATATAAAAAGGCAACATGCAAAATGCATCCTTGGAATTTAGGGATCTATTTTTTATAGCTAAAGGTTACATGCAAAGATCATTTTAGAAACCTCTCACCAAGTGTCGTTTTCTTCCTATATTTGCGGTATGTGTGTCATAACATCGATCTTATCAAAAGTTATGAACCAAACACTATAGAGCTCATTCCTCAAATGGATCTTATAACTCTCACATACCACATCACATATAGGAGTCTTTGGCACTTTCAGCTTAGCTGTTTTAGGGTAAGTATGCTTCTCATGTATTGCATTATGTTTCTTTTGCTTTTTGGGTTTCGATTTGTGTAAGTGTTTTCTACTTGATTTAAATGAGTGCTTTCTGTCGTTTTAATGTATGTTAGCTTGTAGAATCATTGTTTTACTATTTGTTTCAATCTCATTGTTGTCGCATGCATGACACTATTTTTGCATCAACGGTCGTTGTTGTGGCGACCTGCTTCACACACATGCATGTTTTCCATTTTTAAATCTTGCACTTACTGTTTGCATGCACGATAATTCACTCCTGTTTACACTTAGTTTCACCATGCATTCATACTTCTCATGTTTTTAGTCTCTTGTCGGTGGGTTTGGGCTGCCTTGACCCGGACCTTGCTTTGCCAACTAACATTACACATTCGTGGAAGTGAAGGCTCTGCCTTCCCTCTAGAAATTGCACAAGTTTGGCCCAACACTGACCTCCAGGCTTGCATGGCACAATTTTTGGAGGCATTTCCAGTATTCATTCAGCCTCTTGATATCCTAGACTGTGCCTTGTGTAGTTTTGGCAGTCAGTCTCTTAGCCTCCTAGTGAAAATTTCACAATCTTCACAATTAGTCACACAGGTATATTACAAGTCAGTCGTTAAGTTTGTTTTGGTTTTCAAATAACAGATTTCTTGCCATGAGTATTTCTATGTCTCCAGGCCTCACAGGTGTTCGTCTGGCTCTTAGCAACACAGGTACAATGGCCTCAAGGAGAGCAGAGTCAAAGAACGTCGTTGAGAGCACAACTGGGGATGCAGTTGAGAAAGTGTTTATGAGCTTGCCTATATATGAAGACATCAAGAGACAAATATATCAAGATGAAATGGTAGTGACATCACAGTGAGTAGCACCATCAACAATATTAGAAGGTGCCTGACCTACATGCAATGAATGGAAGAGGAAGGTTGTTGATAGTGAAGGGACAAAGCATATCTGCAAGTTCAAAGTAAATCCACTTGTGATGAAATAAGCTTTGGAGATTGATGCTATGACACGATAGCGTGACAAGAGGATCACACAAAGATAGAGAGAGAAACATAGAAGGAGTTACAGGTGTTGAAGTGGAAACTCAAGGAAGAACAGGAGATTCATAGACAAGAGAAGGAGTTTCAGTAGGAACAGGTACAACATGAGGCACAACATGCACAGATTGATGAAACTGTGCCCATACAGGTTATAGACCCATCCAGCAGCTGGCATAAAGCAGACAAGGTGAGTAGTGCTGTCAATTGCAAGCAAGGGTTTTCAAGACCATGGATGTCATTGTGCACACACATGCAATCCCATCCATTGGCACACTCATCGAGGCGAAGACAAGGACCAAGTCCAAATGGAGTTGAATGTGTACTTCAACAAGTTGATGTGCATAGTCACCAACACACACTTGAATATCAACACAGACACTATGCATTGGTATGTTACCATTACAATGAGACTCAAGACGATGATGTAAATGTTATCAGATGAGTTGGATAGAGGAGCCATACAAGTGTACCCAGATGCAACGGAGGCAAGAGTTCACTTTCAGGAGGATGTCACCATTGAGCGTGCAATCACCATCATAGATGACCAAGCTTGGCATTAGTTCACCACCGTCGATCATCGCGAAGATGTCGAAGAGTTGGTCTTCCCACTACTATATGAGTCTTAGTGATAGCTTGCATGGCTTTCTCAAGCCTATTTTGTCTCACATGGGTACATGTGAGGACTGTATGTAACATCGTGTAAAGTGAAAGTCCAAGTGTTGATTGTTGAATGTAATAGTCATGTAGTAGGTGAAGATTCATGAGGGTAGGTGAAGAGTCAAAAAGGGGAATTTCAAGGGTCACACCACCCTTTGCTATTTATAGAACCTCATAACTCATTGTACATGTTTTTGGGTGTTGGGCAACGGATCCCTGCATAGCAGGTTTTGGGGCTTAAAACCCAAGTTCTGGTCAATGTAATGTAAAGATCCCACAAAATGTGGGCAGGGAGCACACGGGTCTAAGGTTTTCTGCCCTAAAATAATCTAATTTAATATATAATATGTCAGCCTACCCATGGTTTGCAAGCCATGGGAGTGTATCAATAGAGCAGGGCTCTGAGTGTAAAAGGGAATTTTAGTTCTTAGCTTTGAGAAGTGATATGGGTTTTGAATACTGAATTAGCTTTGAGTCTGTATGTTCGAGTCTTGGTTTTTAGGAGTAGGAAGAGGCTCTGCAGTTGTGTGCACAGAGGCTTGGTAGAATCTGTAGCTGTGTGCATGGACCCTTATAGCTGAGTGTGCAGGGCAGAGTTGGGATTGTAACTTAACAGAGGTTTAATAAAAAGTTGATTCTAAAATATTGTGCATCTGCGCGTAGATCTGTGTGTTTATGCTTCTGTTATATCTTTGCATCTCTTTACAGTTCATGATTGCGTGCACTTGTTATGAATGTTGAATTATTAATGAGAATAATGGGCCCACATAATTAAGTTAAGGTCTATAATACTAACACAATAAGGATAAAGGATCTAGACAGCACCTCTTCACACCCTTTATAGAGCTACACGAAGGTCAAACGACTGCGCAGAGTAGTGCAAACCTGCAGGTTTGGTTTGTGAACTTCCCAGAATTCATTAAAGACATCCCTAGGGTGCAAAAACCTAGTTCCAACACCCTCCCATACTATCTCGGGTGAGACCTTAGTCCGCACTCTACGGACTATTGCCAAAAGGGCCGGTAGTGTCAGGATTTGTTTGGTTAAATCACTTCTGAACTTGGGTCAAGCCCCAACAAGCCAACAAATGGTTCCATTGCTAGGACTGGGATTTGCCTAAGGGATGTCTGATGTCAGAACATTGGAATTCCACGAAGAAGGAAATTAAAGAGTGCTTGGACAAGAAACTTCACAATTTCATGACACAGGAAAACAGAACTCCGTAGATATCTGAGAAGAGGTGCCTGGATCGCTACATATATATGGAAATCCATGAGATCTTCTTCATGTCCTTCTCTTCTGAATTGTATGAGTGGACTACAAGGTTAGATGATAGCCAAGGAAGGTACAAGCTCGAACAACCGATAGTGTGGACTCCAGAGTTAGTGAGCAGACTAAAGACATCAGAAGATAAGATCATGCGAGCTGTGAACCATTGGCTCCACCGGATAATAGAGGGATTTATCACTGAGTTCGAGGTAGACACGACCATGAGCTATAGTGAAACAAAACGACATTTTCTCAAGGGACCTCGAGGTAGATACATTAAATCCTTGATTACTTGGATTAAGATGATGTTATGTGAAAAGCAAGTGATGCAAATAAATTGATGTTTAGAATGACGCAGAGTCGAAAGATCTACAAAGGTGCCAAGCGATTAGGAAACAGTCCCTTAATTTCACCTCTAAGAGAGAGCGAGGAAGAGCGTGCTTGGGTTCCTCCAAGAAGTGCAGTCAGTTTGATAAGGCCGCACATTCCATAGTTATCGCCTCCAGTTATGCCATCACCCGCTTCACCTACTTCACCTCCATCTTCACCCACCCGACCTCCACCAAACTCGTAGTTCAGCATGGTGAGCGCGATCAAGCTACCTATATTCAGAGGAGTAGGGAATGAGGACCTAGACCAGTTCTAGTTCATGGTGATGACAGTGTGGAAAGCACAAGGGGTCATGGATAACAACATGAAGAAGGCTACCTTGGTAAGGGCACTACAGGATCACGCACTGACATGGTATATCAAGAACTCGAATGACAACCCAAATGTAGGAATATCAGAGATCCAAAATGCACTAAACAAATAATTTAGCCAGTTGAAATCAGAGACACAGTCAATCATTGGATTTAAGGAAATTGTGATGCTTCTAGGCAAGACCCCCAAGGATCTAGATCAGAGGCTGAAGAGTACAATCCGCGAGGCTAATATGACACTAATAGATGCGCAACACCATGCATGGTTTGTGGTGTCTTTGACACCACACCTGAGGAAAACATTGTCACAACATAAGCTTTCAACCTAGGCCAAAGTGTTGGAAATGGTGACAAGGTTGCATGAAACATTGATACAGGATTCGGGATTGCGAGTCTAACAAATCCATGTGAAACTATAGAATCTATGCTTAGAGATTCAGAGTTTGAAGAAGAATAGGGTGCCACAACTAGAGGCACATGAAGAAGTGTGGTTCACAAAATGAAAAGGCCAGGGCCATGACAAAGACCATTGTCTAGTATTCACAAACTACTTGGCAGGAGGGGAACTAATTCCATTAAGACTAGAGGCATAGGTAGGGCCAAGTGTGGCACCCGTGCTGTGGTGCGCAACTTGTCAGATAGGACGAAAGCACACAATAGATAATTGTCATTTGTTGTAGAAGTATATAATGGCACCCCAACAACTGTTTTGTAATTTTTGTAGATCGGTGGGCCACGATGAGTGCACTTGTTGGAGCTATGAGTTAATGATGGAGCGGACCCTAGCCTATAGAATGTAGAGAAAAACGCGAGGCCTTGACCCAGCTGAGGGGATGGTGTGTGTTGTATTTCATGGCCGAGGTCGAGGAAAAGGAGGAATGGGACCGGGAAGGGGCCGCGGATAGTTAATTTGCTACAATTGTAGAGGGCCAGGTCACTACGCTCATGATTGTACCAAACCAACAAGAGTATCCTATTCATACTATGATTAGTTTGATCATGAAATGGTAGATTGTGCTACATTGATTGCATAGATGTGGGAGAAAGGGGTACTACAACCTACTCTGACTCAGAATATCTAAATGATGAGGTTTGAACTGTGCCAAGAAGACCCCAAAGTGAACATGGTGCTCAGAAGTGGCGCGACCACAAGGGAAGATAATGGGAAGTAGCCCAAGGAAGATACATGGGTTCACAAGGCTCCTGCAAAGGAACCTAAGTTTGACTTGGAACATGCAAAGGAGATAGTTATGGAAGCTAAGAAGAGCTTCACAGAGGCCTCTACTTCAGGTAGTAAGGATCAACCAGAGATAACGATGGATCCTTCTATATTAAATACCTTTTTATAGAGATGCATGAAATTGCTGCGCGATAATAAGGTGGTTAAAGTACTATAGGAATTGATAACTAGGTGCGTAGGGTTAGGTGAACTACACGTAGTTTGGAAACTAGGAAAGCATACATTGCGCACCAGGAGGGAAATGAGATTGGTGGCATATATTAGCAAATATGAAATGGATCAGGTAATCCTAGACCTGGGTTCAGACACGAATGTGTTACCAAAGCAGACATGGGAATGCATGGGCAGGCTCGCATTGCAGGTGTCCTCTATTCAATTACAAATGGAGAACCAACAGAAGATTTTTCCCATGGGAAGATTGCAAGGGGTAACAATTGATATCTAAGGCACGAACACGTAGATGGACTTTGAAGTGATAGAGATTGTTGATGACAATAATCCTTATCCTGCGTTGCTAGGAATAGACTGAGCCACTGATATGAATGGATTCATCAATCTAATGAAGCATAAGATGATATTCAAGAAAAGTCCCTACGCGTAGTAGTTCCGCTAGACCCAGCCGAAGGAGCACGCTACACTGAACCTGTGCACGATGATGAGCTGGATTGTATCTACAAGATAACGGCGCGAGATCAGGATTGGGTGAATCTGACTATAAATGGAAGGATCTCATTGGAGTGTGTAGGTTCCTCCACCTCAGATTCAAACAAAGAAGACGAATGCTGGCACAATCGGTTGAACAAAGTGACAACGCTAAATTGCAACATGATGACTAGATCACTGCGTTGCGTAACATTCCAGGCCTGAGATCTACTGACATATGATGGATTGATAGCAGTGGATGAATTCTTGAGCAAGTTTGAGAGCACAATGCTAGAGCAATAATGGTTTGATGTGTTGAAGTGGGTGTTGCATGCGACACCTACACATTGGTGGGGAACCCATCAAGGAAATTTTGCAAAGTGGTGCCGCTGCAGGAGGATGATGTGGATATGATTTGGGAAACCAGAACTATGGATAACAGATAAATACAATGGATGTGATGACCTGTGCGCACACCTCGCAAAATGGACCAAGGCATATGGAGAAGAACCTCATCCTAAATGGGTACACTTATTCTACCATACCCTGGATGTCATACCCATGAATTGGTATACTGAGATAGAACTTTGACATGGTACAGGCGAATGGGATGTCTTGTGTGAGGGATTTTTGTTAACATTCACATTTGAAGACTGATGGTCAGATACTATTGATGACGTGCTGCAAGCCGTAAAAGCCACCATCTTCAAAGTACCACAGGAACCATGGGAAGTAGTTCAACCAACATGGGCAACCTAGTTAAGCAGTTGCCTAGAATGTTATAATGTACAAGTAGAGGAGGATGATGATGACCCTCAGAATATTAATATTCTAGAAACCGAAGGGTGTTGTGAAGTTCGAGGACCATCAATTGAGGATCCCGACATCACTGTGCCACTAAAAACAAAGTAGGTAAACATTGGTACAAACATGGAGCTGAAGTACATGACACTTGGGGACTATTGGGACGATGCTATTGTAGATAAGGTTGCAGAGTTACTCTGTGAATATCAAGATTTGTTCCCGACCAAAATCACTGACCTAAAGGGGATCATTGGTAACTTAGGGATGATGAAGATCACTCTGAAAATAGACACAAAGCCAGTTAAGCAGTGACCCTACCATTTGAATCCGAAGCATAAAGAAAACGTCCACGAAGAATTAGACAAAATGCTTGTAGCTAGAATTATTGAACCAGTGGAAGAATCTGACTAGGTGAGTCCTATGATAAAACAGGAGAAAAAGCAGAAAATTAGAATCTGTGTGGACCTCAGGAAGCTTAACGACACCTATGTTCACGATCCATTCCTGACACCATTTATAGATGAAGTATTGGAGAATGTTGGTGGATAGGAAGCTTACTCATTCACAGATGGCTTCTGAGGGTACCATCAGATCAAGATCATGTCGGAAGATAGGAGCAAGACAACCTTTGTAACCAAATGGGGCTGTTTTAAAAACACCGTTATGCCCTTTGGACTTGTGCCAACAATATTTTTACACGTAGTGGTGGTTGTGTTCAAGGAATACATCAACAAGTTCTTGGAGGTCTATCTAGATGATTGGACCGTATTTGGGTTAGTTAAATACCATATAGCAAGCTTATGGTTGATGTTGGATACTTGTCGACAACACCAGATTGCACTAAATCTTAAAAAGTGCACCTTCCTTGTCCCCTTTGGAAATCTGCTCAACCATGTGGTCTGAAAACAAGGCTTGATGGTGGACCCGACAAAGATTGTTGTTATTCTCAATCTAGAAGCACCGCAAAGCATCAAACAACTATGCGCCACTTTGGGGCACACTGGTTACTATAGAAAATTTATTAATATCTATGCAAAAATAATAACACCAATGGAACAATTATTGAAAAAGGATGCTACACACTATTGGAATGATTACTGTAAGAAAATTTTGGATGTTCTCAAGGAAAAATGGCATCCACTCCCATTTTGGTCTTCCTAAAATGTCACATCGAATTTCATGTACATATTAATGTGCCTTGTATTGTGCTGGGCTCTGTACTTACGCAGGAAGGCATGGAAGGTGTGGATCACCTGATCGCATTCGCGAGTCGGTGGTTTTCCAAAGCCAAAAATAACTATTCTACTACCGAATGCGAAGGATTGGCAATGGTATACGAACTCCAGAAATACTGCCACTATTTACTTAGTGGGCACTTTAAGATGTATACCAATCATTCCGTGTTGGAATACCTAGTGAAAAAGCCTGTGTTGGGGGGGAACATATGTAGATGGTTGTTACTGTTTCAAGAATATAACTTCGAGGTCATTGTAAAGCTGGGACGACTAAACACAGGACTAGATAACCTATCACGAATTAAGACTAGCGAGGAGAGAACAAATTTGGAGGAAGGACTACCTGATGCACAGCTCTTTGCAATGCGCATTGCATACAACCACTTCAAAGACATAATCCATTTCTTAACCACAGGGACTGCACCACAAGAATATTCAGTCTAGTAGAAGAAGGAATTATTGGTACACATGGTAGACTTTTCTGTCATCGCAAGGCACCTCTACAAAATGGGAAATGATGAGATATTGCGAAGATACATACCTAAATTTGAATGAGGACAAATCCTCACAGAAGCGCATGGGGGGGCTGCAGGAGGACACTATGCAGGACAGGTGACTGCACAAAAGATTCTTCGCGATGGGCTATGGTGGCCAACCCTACATTAAGATTCAAAAGCATACTATCGGGCCTGCGACGTATGTCAACAGACTAGGAAACCATCACGAAGGGATGAGATGCCACTTAATCCACAGATGACACTGCAGCCATTCGAAAAATGGGCAATAGACTTTGTGGGGCCAATCAAACCTCAAGGGAAGATGGGTGCACGCTACATCATCACCGCAACAGAGTACCTGACTCGATGGGTGGAAGCACAGTTGGTTAAGGACTATACGACCACCACAACTGTGACATTTTTGTTTGACAAGGTGTTGACACGGTTTGGATGCCTGAAAATTTTGATGAGTGACCACTGAATGCACTTCCTAAATGAAACTATTAGCACACTCACCGAGGAATTCCATGTGTGTCATCAACAAAATATGCTTTACCATCCGTAAGCTAATGGGACAGTAGAAGCATTCATCAATATTCTGGAGACTGCACTGACCAAAGTATGTAACACACAACGATTTGACTAGGATTTGTGCATACCTGCCGTATTATGGGCATACATAAGCATGTGCAAGAAATTGAGGGGTCAGACACCTTTTAGGTTAGTCTATGGCACAGAAGCATTCATGCCAATGGAATACATCGTGCCCAGTTTGTGGATAGTAGCGATGACAGGAATGTCAGATTGCAATGCCTTGGAAGAGAGGCTCACAAAATTGGAAGAACTTGAGGAAGAACAATTTCTGGTGGGATTCCACCAGTAGGAACAGAAAAAATGTGAGAAATCTTGGAAAGATCACCATATCAAGTTGTGCACATTCAAGGTAAATGATTTAGTGTTGTTGTATGACAGCAAGTTCGAAAAATTTCTTGGAAAATTCAAAATGCATTGGTTGGGACCATATGTGGTAAAGGAGGTCACAAATGGAGCCGCGGTCCAGCTAGTCAAACTTAATGGAGATACCTTCCCAGGAAGAGTAAATGGTAGTCATCTGAAGCCCTACACAGGTGGGCTGGTTATATAACTAACCGACCAAAGCACAGTCTTCGCAACCCGAGGAGTTGGACAGAGGTGCAGTAATATAAACACAAGTACTAGAAGTCGACATCATAGTAGAGAATCAAGTCAGATGCAGATGATTTCGAAGAAGAAAGGGAGCAAATCCAGACAACGACAGCATGGTGAATTGCAGACCTTCACACCACACAAGCGCAGTTGGATGGACTTCATGCAAGGATCGCCACACCAGTTGAGTGACTCAAGATGAGTCATGATGATTATGTTAGGGGCCTGTTGGGCAGCGTATCCCCCCATAGCAAGTTTTGGTGTTTAAAGCCCAAGTTTTGGTCAATGTAATGTAAAAAACCTACAAAATGTGGGTGTGGAGTGCAAGAGTCTAGGGTTGTCTGCCCTAAAATAATGTAATTTAATATAGAATGTGTCAGCCTACCCATGGTCCACGGACCATGGGAATGTATAAATAGAGCGAGGCTCTAAGTGTAAAAGGTAGTTTTAGTTCTTAGCTTTTAGAAGTGATATGGGTTTTGAACACTGAATTAGCTCTGAGTCTGTAAGTTCGAGTCTTGGGTTGTAGGAGTAGGAAGTGGCTCTACAACTGTGTGCAGGGAAAATTTTAAGAACCAACATAAATTTATATGTATAATAAATGGGCGTATCCCCATGATACATAGGAAAAATGTGAGGTGATTTTATCACTAATATAATATATATCTATCTATATATGTGTGTGTGTGTGTGTGTGTGTGTGTGTGTGTGTGTGTGTGTGTTCTTTTGGCGAATATCTCACCAAATTATATTATCTTGTAAAGTCATGGCAAATCTTTCATTGAAATATAAAATCTTTTAAGATCTTGGAAAATCTTTCACTGAATAATAAAACATTGTGAATTCTTGGCGAATGTTTTGTTAAAGTATGAAACCATATATGATAATAATAAAACATATTCATTAAACTGTAATATACTAACATACATGTTTGGAAAAAAGAAACATAATTTTCACTTCCTACAAACAATGTTGCAAGTTTTAGTGGCCATGTTTGTCATGGTAGGAGAGATTAATGTTTTCTTTACCACTTTTGTCAAGCTACCACTTTTGCTAAGCTATCAAATTTCTTTCTTATTCCATAGACTCCAACTGGTAGATAAAAAAAAAACACATCAAGTTTGTTTACCCCAACACGCCAACAAGTAGCAAGCCCCAACTATATAATATAATGAAGTAGCAGGTATCCCAAAGGCCTGAAGGGGATGTAATGGAAAGAAGTGACTATTGTCAGAAGCCTTCTAATCAATATATAAATATACGAATGTAGATTTATTATTATTTTAATTGGAAATCTTCAATTAAATAATAAAATTTAATTACGTCTCTCCCAATCTAAATTTCTTATTAGCATAATTCACTACCTTCATACCATTTTTAATAGTGTTGCAACATGTGGATTAATTTCCTTTTTGGTGCACAATCTCTGCCTTTGAGGACAATATGGTGCAGTGACCCAACCCCTATAGATCATTACGACAAACTAAGAAACATCAGAGAAGATGAAAAGCTATACAAACCAACATATTTTTCAAACAACTAATCCAAGATCAGTACCTTAACTTTTTCATGAACATATCATATTGAGAATGTTTGAAAAGTGGTAGGAAATCTGGGCAGCCATTATCTCCTTCTGCAAGGGCGATGTGGAAACAGTTAAGATTTCATTGTTTTGAATTTTTTTTTGTTAAATCAGAAAAACCAATATTAATGGAGATATCAGTATTTTTTACTAAATTTTGTGAAACCATTCACCTTAAGATTTGTTTTACAATATAATTTCCTAAGTCTATTTAATATCTTCATTATCATAAAAACCAACCTATATCCATCTTAACTCCACATCGACCACTCTTATAGGGATGAAATCTATTTATCCCTCCCAACACTTGGTAGAACCAGAATTAATATGGATCTAAGCTGATAGAATTTCCCTTTAAATAGTCTATGCTCACATGAATATCATGGTATTACCATGGGTCAATACCATGGGTTATCATAAACATAGCTTAAAAACTACTATTAGTAATTTATAAAAATTAATAAAATTAATAATTGATTTTTATTTTAACTAAGTT
>APFE030424093.1:61027-81715 GCA_000404065.3 Pinus taeda
TTTATTTACCATACCTCTCGTTTATTTATATTTTTATTAATTTACCATACCTCTTTTATAAATATGGTATTTGGTCCATAGGATTCAATTAAATAAAACCTCTTTTTTGAGCCTTCTTAAATAGAAAGAAGGTTATGGACTAAATATAGAAAGAGGTTTTATTTATTTACCATAACTATAGTTTATTTATATTTTTATTTATTTACACGCTTGCGTGTTCATAAATATCAGGTGACATATGGAGTAAATATAAAAAAATGTTTTATTTATTTACCATACCTCTCATTTATTTATATTTTTATTAATTTACCATACCTATTTTATAAATATGGTATTTGTCCCATAGGATTCACTTAAATAAAACCTCGTTTTTGAGCCGTCTTAAATAGAAAGAGGGTCATGGACTAAATATAAAAAGAGGTTTTATTTATTTACATTACCTCTAGTTTATTTGTGTTTTTATTTATTTACCATGTCTTTGGAGTAAGTATAAAAAGAGCTTTTATTTATTTACCATACCTCCACTGTATTTATTTTTTTTATTTATAACTATCATAAATATGTATCTTGAAAATGAGGGCGAATGGAAGATTTTAACTCCTAATTTCAAGGGCTAAATTTACTTTGTTTACCCTTTCCCTTAAAATAAGGTGGGCTAACCTCGATACCTTATTTTTTTATAAAATAAAATTGAGGCGATTTTTTACAATGTACTATGATACAAAATATTCGCCCAATAAAAATATAAAACCCCTTAATTTAGCTCAAGGGCGAAAATTCACCGCTAGGTTTTTCCATGGTTGTGTGCGTAGAGGCCTAATAGAGTTTGCAGTTGTGCGTGTGGACCCTTGCAGCTGAGTGTGCATGGAGGAGTTTTGATTGTAATTGAACAGAGGTTTAATAAAAAGTTGATTCTGAAATATTGTGTAGTTGCTCGTAGATCTGTGTGTTTATGCTTCTATTATATGTTTGCATCTCTTTACATTTCATGATTGCGCGCACTTGTTATGAATGTTGAATGATTAATGAGAATATTAGGCCCACATAATTAATTTAAGGTCTATAATACTAACACAGTAAGGATAAAGTATCTAGACAGCGTCTCTTCATGCCCTTTACATAGCTACTTGAAGGTCAGACGATTGCATGAAGTAGTGCAAATGCGCAGGTTCGGTTCACAAACTTCACAAAATTCATTAAAGACATCCCTAGGGTGTGGAAACCTGGTTCCAACGCCCTCCCATAGTACCTTGGGTGAAACCTCAGTTCGCGCTTCATGGGCTGTTGCCGAAAGGGCCTGTAGTGTCGAGATTTGTTTGGCTAAATCACTTATGAACCTGGGTCAAGCCCCGACAAGCCAACGTTGGTCAACCAAGATTTTGATAGGAGTATCTTAGCTTTGGAGTGTATTTTAACGAGCCTTGAATTCTCCATAGTGGAGAGCTATTACATCTCTTTAGAGGATCAGGTGGTAGTGACTGTAACATTTTGTTATTGGGACTAGTGAATGGTCATGGTTGTATTGTATTGTTGGCTTGTGGGGGATAGACCAAGGTTTAGCGTTAGTTAGCCAAACAAATCACTACACTACTGGCCGTTTCGACATCAGCCCACGGAACGCGGACCGAAGTCTCACTCGAAGCAGTATGGGGGGATGTCAAAACCAAGTTTTCACACCCTGAGATGGTCGTGATGCTGTTTTATTCCTTCTATTCCTACCTTTGTGTAGGTTACTTAGTTCTAGGGCTCTGTCTACCTAACCCCTTGTTCCTCTCTCTGATAGCTCCGCAAAAGGGTACAACTAGCCTTCGCGTAGCCCTAACCTTTGATCTGGACATTTTCGTGCTGCTAAGGCAGTGTATTGCACAGATTGTAAAGTTATCTTACTTATCTTACTAGATACTCATAGTTAGCACTGCTTAAACATATATCCTTATTTACATTCAGTTAACCCACAGATTTGCGCATCACATAAGCATTATAAATGAAATCCATACATAACATGTCAAGATGCATTAATAGGAACAAAGACACAGAAATTGCATAATACTTCTCTTTATTGATATCTTCCAAGTGATTACAGACTCTATCCACCCTGCGCACATAACTATAAGGGTCCGCGCACTCAGTCGTGGATTTCTACCCTAGGCCTCTATGCACTCAGCTACAAAGCCTCTACCTACACTCGAACCTGAAACTTAAACTTCTTACTTCAGAGATATGACTATCTTCTTCATGATCTCCCCCTCAAACTACTTAGAGCTTAGATCTTTTTATACAATCCCATGGTCTACAGACCATGGGTAGGTCTTTTACAACCGACTTTACTTTACAAAACTAAGGGAGGAGAACCCTTTATGACTTATGACATCTTCACACTCTGCGACCAGAAAATGTGGAGTCTTTACAAATTTATTACAAAATTTGACAAAAACATAGGCTTTTAGCCCAGAACTACCCTTTGGGGGATCCTGCTCCCAATAGGCCCCCAATACAAACATCATTACTTGCCCTTGAGTCACTTGATAGGCGTGGAGATATTTGTGCGAAGTCCTTCCAGCTCGACTCGTATGACCACAACCTTGGTTGTGCATTGAGCTACCTCCTAGTTTGCATCTTCGACCATCTGCTCAGTCATTACTCCTATCCTATCAGTTTGAAGCTTTTTCTTCATCGCTTGTAGAGTCCCAATGTTTCCTTCAATAGATCCTGTCACTGCGTAAGCCTCATCTAGCTAGGGCTTCAGTCTTGTCTTAAGCACTACTTCCTTGTGCAGTGCTACATCCACCTATTCCTTCAGTTGCTTGGCCTCCTGCATCTTTGCTAGTATTTGTGTTAGCACGATGGTTTGTGTTGTTCCCTTAATCTCATCATAGCGCTTTTGTAGCTTGCACACTTCCGTCTCTAGTTGCTATACATTGGGGTCCTCTTGCAAGCTAGTCAAGACCTCAAATGACTACTCAAACAATTGCATGCAGTCTACTACTGCACTATCCACCACTACTACTACTTCTATGATAGCAGTCGCCCGTTGCTCCTTCACTTTTGGCGGCGTTGAAGGATGGGACTTCAACTATAACTCCATGATTTGTAGGTTCAACTCCAACTGAACCCACGCCATATCAATATGAGTGTTGTGCACCCCTGTGGCCATATTGGGATGTGTACCTCGACTGGCTCCTCCTCCAGAATGGCCAACTCTGGGAACATTCAACATGCCTCCTCAACAACCTGCATAATGTGCTTGCTCTAATTGGGCACCTCAGTCTTAGAGATGATGTCAACATCTCTCTGTAGTGGTATCTACTTATTATTGATCTGTTATTCATTGATCACCTGGAGGTCACGGTGCTCACGGACCCTCAGATCTACAATCACTCCATCCTGTAAGAGGTGGAGTGCTTCTCGCGAGAGCACTACCAGGTTAAACCCTACTCCCTTTAGGGCACTGACAGTGGGCATGTCAGCCTCATTCTCTATGGTTAGTGCTCCATCAGGCAGCTCTATCACACTAGAGACCTTCACGCACAACATATTGACAGCTTTTGAAGTACCGATAGATGGGCTAGTAGACATTGTGCCATCCTGTGATGCACAGGTCTACAACTCCTGCAACCCTTTCTGGGTAGCCCCTAGGATGATTTGCTGATGCTGCTAAAATTGTTGCAGGGCCTCCATGGTGACATCCTACACTATGTCACCGGTATCATGCAAGTCACCCTCTGTTAGTGTGATAGGGTCGAGTGATGTCATGGTCACCTTTAATTGCTTTCTGGGCCGTCCCTTTTCCATCTCTCTTGGGCACTTGATGTGGGCAGATGTCTCCTAAGGGTCCATGTTGTACTATTCTATTTCCTCTTCTATCTCAAGTGAAAGTGACCTCGTGCCTTTTTCAGAGCCCCGCTTTGTCCCACCCGTCTGCTTCCCTGTCTGCTGTGCGGCTTGGTGCTCTACTTGGGCCTTATTAATGGCCTCCTTTTTCCTCTTATCAGCCAGATATGCCTTCTTAAGCTTGGCCTCATCCTTTTTCTTCTACGTAGTGGACTTGCTCCCACCAACCGCTAAGTCTATGGTAGCATGCCACTCTATCGGCCATTGATCAAGCACCACATCAATTGCATCATTTGTTTCTAGATAAGGCAATCCGTATGATTTTTGTATAGGGTCCTTCTGCACCCTAATGGATAGATGATGGAAATCTAATTTAAATTCGATGTAGCCCTATAGGTTGGCATACACCATAGGTGACAATCATAGTTTGTGATTGATAGCCATGCAGATGTTCATCTCCATCAAGATTTAGAAGATCTTGCTTTCCTTAACTCGTTGCATGTCCTTGGTCACCCACAGTGTAGTGTACTTCGCTACTTCTGGGAGGTCTAGTGCAACTTAAGATAACTGGCCATCCTCTGGCAGCTCCCATGCTACCAGCACAATTGACAACAAGAGCGATGCGTAGTGGAACATCTTGCTGAGCTCTTGTGCTTCACGAAAATTCACCAAGAACTCTCTGCAAAGGTAGTTCAATCATTTGAACTGGACTCCTTTAGCGTACTAGGCTACTAGCGTGACAATAGGTGCTAGCACCTCATCATTGCAACACTTTCTCATCACTTTCCCTACTAGGATCTATGTGGCTATCTTCACAGCAGGGTCACAGATGCTAGATATAGCGTATCTGCACAACTTCTTCACCAACTTAAATTTTTCCTTCATAGACTCAACAAGACCCTGTTCGCCACCTTTTCTGCCAAAAATCATGGCTAGATTCTCACCTGTATATGGCAATTGTGTTATGCGGTGAATCAATCTATTCGTGATGGGTATTGGCTCCTTTAGCCATAGACACCCATCATGCACCAAGCACAACAGTTGCTTGATGACCAAAACTGTTACCGGGGCGCGGTTGTAGTGCGGCACCCAAAGCAAGTTGAGCAACCCTACTTTGTCTACTCCTCAGTGCCACCTCTACAGCTCCAATGTGGTCATTCTAGAGTTCGTATCAATGATATGATGCATCGACTGCTCAGTCACTAGTTCTGGGAACTTCTTATGATCGGCCAAGTCATAGTCTTCAAGTTTCAACAGCGACACTTGTGCTAAGAGCAGTCTGTCGAAAACAATCTCATCTAGTAGCAGAAGGGTTTGCAAAGGGGTCTTGCTTTCATCGATGTCTTATGACACCTTGGTCTTGGGCTTGTGTGGAGGGACATACTTCGGCAACCGATTAATAGGGTCTACACCCTGGGTTTGAACCTCCTCTACTTTGACTGCCACATCCTCATCATCCATTGAGATATCTTCACTGTCTTCCTCCTTTGGCTCCAAATTTATATCTTTTCCCTTCTCTTGTGCGGTGGGCTTCGGTGGCTTTCTCCTTGGCAATGTGTGCATTGGTATGGCAGGCTCCTTTCCCTTCTTGTACTTCACGGTTTCCTTGGTTAGGGTCATCTTTGGTCTCAATGTCCTCGGTGATTTGGGGACTTTGGCAAGTACTTCGGTGATGTCTAGAGTAGCTACTTCTGCCTGCATATCAACTTCCAACACCAACTCCTCTCCTTCAGTATTTATAGCTTCTATGGGCACCGACATGATTTTCTATAAGAACTCTTGTGTCTCTTTTGGAAATGTCTCAAATACTTTACTGGTTATCAGAAGTTCATAGTGCTCACAATTCATATGTACCTGAAAGCTCAACAACTCAATTCTCACAATGCCAAGTGTTTTTCACTGGACAGCCACTTGTAATTTATAAGGCATTTTGAATTCAAATTCGACCGTTCCCCCCAAATTTGGTCCATTAACGCTAATTGGCAGCAGATTTTCAAGGATCCGAGCCATAAATTTCATCTTAAGTGTTGGCCGCCTACTCCACTTGGTCGCATTTCTACCATAAAATCATGAATAGTGAATTTAACCATCACTTTTTGGCCAACCTGTAGGATTTCTCCCTAGGTAGTGCAGTTTCCTTTGTGCTGTGACAAACCCTAGGACACTTCCTTGCTTCGCACAATCATCTAATCGTGTAGCTCCCCAACCCAAGCAGTGTAGTTTATAGTCCCATGCCTCCTTTCATCTTCCTGCAGCGCTAAGATTGTGCTACCTTCATCTAGTCACATGGTTGGACCGTCGATGTATGGCTTCAATCGACTACCATTCACCTTTCCTGGGAAGGGATTTCCATTCAATTTGACTAGCTGTACCACTCCTCTGTCGGTAATATCCTTAATGACATAGGGCCATAACCAGTGCATCCTGAACTTCCCTGGAAATTTATCAAATTTACTATCATATAACAAAAACAGGTCATTTACCTTAAATGTACGCATCTTAATGTGTTGATCATGCCATGCTTTTTCACGCTGCTTTTGGACCTATTGGTGAAACACAACTAGGATTCTCTCTTCCTCAAGCTCATCCAGGTATGCGAACCTTTCCTCCAAGGCTCTGCGATCTATCATACCTGTGAGCGCTGCTATGCATAGACCAGGCACAACATATTCCATAGGCATTACTACTTCAACACCATAGACAAGCCTAAAGAGAGTTTGTCCAGTCAACTTCTTGCGCATCGTCCAATAAGCCCATAGTACGCAGGTATGCGTAGGTCCCAATAACTTCGCTCGACATTGCAAACCTTGGTCACCGTGTTCTCCAACACTTTATTGAATGCTTCCACTGTTTTGTTAGCCTGCGAGTGATAAGGCATGCTCTTCTGGTGATAATACCTGAAATTCCACTGTTAGCATGCTGATCGTCTCATTCAGAAAATGTGTATCGCGATCACTCATCAAGATCTTTGGACAGCCAAATCATGTCAATACATGCTCAAATAGGAATTTTGTAGTTGTCACACATGTGCATTCCTTCACAGATTGTGCCTCTACCCAATGAGTCAAATACTTCATCGCAGTGATAATGTACCTTGCTCCCATCTTTCCTTGCGGTTAAATGGATCCCACAAAATCTATCACCCATTTCTCAAAGGGTCGCAACATAATTTGTGGATTCAAAGTCATCTCATCCCTCTACGATGGCCTGCCAGTCCTTTGACACACATCACACTCCTTGTAATACACTTTTGAGTCCTGATGGAGGGTGGCCACCACAACTGCACATAGAATCTTCTGCGCGGTCACTCTCCCTTGTAATGTCCTCCCACGGCACCCCCATGAGTGTCTGCGAGGATGCTACTTCTTTCAAACTTAGGTACATATCATTGCAATATCTCATTAGACCCCATTTTGTATAGATTCCCAATAATGATAGAGAAATCTGCTATGCACACCACTAATTCCTTCTTCTGCTAGACAGTGTATCCTTTTAGAATAGTTCCTGTCATTAGGAAGTGTATTATGTCCTCAAAATGACCATCCATGACACACACTATAAATAGTTGTGCATCAAGCAATCCCTCCTATGAATTAGTGGGCTCTTCCCCTGTTTTGATGTGTGACAGATGGTCTGGTCTTGGGTTCAATCATCGAAGCTTCACAATAACTTCAAAATCATATTCCTAGAACAATAATAGCCATCTATAGATTCTCCTCCCCAACACAGGCTTATTGACCAGGTACTTCAGTGCGGAATGATCTATGTACATCTTAAAATGGCCTCCCAGCAAGTAGTGTCTAAACTTTTGGAGCACATATACCATAACTAACCCCTCGCGCTTAGTAGTGGAATAGTTCTTCTCTGCCTTAGATAACCTTCTGCTTGCAAACATGCTAGGATGGTCCAAGTCTTCTCCACCAGCCTATGGCAGTACTGCTCCCAGTGCTATACATGACGCATCGACATGTACATGAAACTCCTTCATCCAATCCAGGAAGACTAGGATTGGTGCAGTGACCATATTTTCTTTCAATACATCTAGGCTCTTCTTACAGTCCTCATTCCAACAGAATGTGACATCCTTCTTCAACAAATTTTCCATAGGCGCGTGATCTGGGCATAGCCTTTGATAAAATTTCTGTAGTATCCCGTATGTCCTAGGGTATCACGCAACTGTTTCACATTCCTTGGTGCCTCCAAGTTCAGTATCACCGCGATCTTCATGGCGTCTACCATCAATCCCTATCTACAAACCACATGACCCAATAGGGTCCCAAAAGGGACACAAAATACCCACTTCTTTAGATTGAGCATGATCTAGTATCTTCGATAGTTATCCAACATCAAGCGCAAGCTTGCTACATGGTGTTTCACCAACCCAAAGACAGTCCAATCATCAAAGTATACTTCTAGGAACTTATGAATAAACTATTTTAATGTAGCAATGACTACGTGAAAGAAAATTGTAGGTGCATTCTTCAACCCAAATGGCATTATAGTGTACTGGAAACAACCCCACTCAGTCATGAAGGTTGTCTTGCTCCTATCCTCTAGTGTGATTTTGATTTGATGGTACCCATAGAACCCATCAATGAAGGAATATGCTTCCTGGCCACCTACATTGTTCAACACTTCATCAGTGAACAAAGTGGGGAAAGGATCATGTACACAAGTGTCATTCAACTTTTTGAGACCCACACATATCCTTATTTCATCCTTCTGCTTCTTCTCTTGTACCACCATTTGGCTTACCTAATCAGATTCTTCCATTGGCTCAATGATGCCTACCACAAGCATCTTGTCTAGCTCTAAGTGAACCTTTTCCTTATACTTTGGATTGAGACGGTAAGGCTTTTGCTTAACCAGCTTTGCATTGGGTTTCAACGTGATCTTCATAACACCTATATCCTTGATTATCCCCTATAGATTCGTAAAATTGGTTGGGAATAAATCCTTGTACTCATGAGCAATTCAACGACCTTATGTACCATCGCATCACCCAAATAATCTCCAATATTTATGAATTTGGGCTCTGCCTCCATACCAATGTTTACCTATTTCATTTTCAACGACGTGGTCATATTAGGATTCTCAACTTGTGGACCTTCAATGTCGTGGTGAGCCTCTGTTTCCAGGATGTTAATATTTCGCAGATACTTATCCTCTTCTTCAGTAGTTACATTATAGAATTCTAACGCGTGCCTTAGTTGAGTAGCCCACTTAGGCTAAATCAGGTTTAAAGGATCCTGCGATATCCTAAAGATTGCTGCTTTCACCTCTTGTAGTGTCTCATCAATACAGTCAAACCCGTCTTCAAAACTGAATGTCGTTATGAATCCCTTGCATAGAATATCCCATTCACCTGTACCATGGCGGAGCTCTATTTCTATATACCAGTTCATTGGGACAACATCCAGGGTGTGACAGAACAAGTGCACCCATTCAGGCTTGGACTTCTCTCCATAAGCCTAAGCCCATTTAGCTAAGTGCATGCACAAGTCATCCTGCCCATCATACCTATTTGTCATTTGCACTTTAAACTTCCCAAAGTGAGTTCTCATCATCTTCCTACATTCACGCCAATTGTCAAAGCTTCCCTTATGCGTACCCCACCATCTTGTAGGCATAGTGTGCAGTGCCCAATCCAATGCCTAGAAGCACTACTTTTCTGGTACCTCCCTCTCGATTGTATCCAGAAAGATATCTACATCATTCAGGCCATCATAAGTAGGTAGATTTCTTACGTCTAACGACACACAGCATAGCGACTGGGTCATCATGTTATAGCTCAGTGTAGTTACCTTATGTAGTTGATTCTACCAGTGCTCTCATTCTTCATCAGAGTCCAAGTTGCATGAACTCTCTCGATCCCATCTAATTCATTCATCTAATGTTGGATTCAGCCGATCTTGGTCTCACGCTATTATCTTATAGATATAGTCCAGATCATCATCACTCTCATAATTGTGGATTGGTTCAGTATAGCGCGAACCTTCAGCAAGGTCTAGGGGTACTATTATGTGGAGAGATTTCTTCTCAGATATCATCTTCCACATCTTTAGGTTGATTACCCCGTTCATATTAGTAGCCCAATCAATTCCCAAAAGCATAGGATAGGGGTTGTTTTCATCCACAATTTCTATTACTTCGCGTCTAACCTCAGGTCCAAGATAACCTAATCCATCTCATACTCTCTTATTTGTGTGGTCAGTCTTATCTCTCATCCCGTCCTTGTTTTATGCTTACCAAGATTTCATACTATGCGTAGTTTAGCTGGAGTGTTTCTGGTGCATCTATTTATGAGCTCCCGTAACCCCTGCACAACCTTGCTATCGCGTAGTAGCTTCATGCAGGTCTTTGAGAATGTTGTAAGTATAAACGAGTCCATCTCTTGATTAGGATTATCCTTGATCCCAGAGGTGGAGGCCTCAGTGAAGCTCTTCTTTTCTTCCATGAATATTTCATGTGCGTGCTCCAAATCAAACTCTGCCTCCTTCGCCAGGGCTTTGCAAACCCATGTGTTGTCTTTAGGCTATTTCCCCCTGTCATCTCATGTTGTGATTTTGCTTCAAAGCAATATATTTACATTCAGTTCTTCTTCACGTGACTCATACCTCATCATCTATAGATTCTGAGTCAGCTGGGGTGGCAGTGCCCCTTTGTCACATATCCTTGCTATCAGCATAGGACAGTCTTCTATTTCATGATCAAACAAAGTGCAATACTGCATGACGAACATGTAGGGTTAGTGCAATCGTGTGCATAATGTCATGGTCCTCCACAATTATAGCAGATCAACTGTCCCTGACTTCTGCCAAGTCCTCCTCCTCCTCAGCCTCTGTCTGCACCCCTGAAATCTCATTTACGCCATCCCCACACTCTGGTCAGGGGACTGCGTTTCTACCTAGACCCTACAGGCGGGAGTTCTATCAATCATAAATTCGTAACTTCTACAGTTGTGCTTATCATGCCCTATTGATCTAAAAAAGTTGTAGAACCACTGTTATGGTGCTTGTACAAACTTTTGCAACAAATGACAGTTATTCGTGGCATGCTTTCTTGCCACCTAACATATAGTGCACCACAATGCAGGCACCGTGCTCGGTCTTGGTTAAGCTTCTGGCCTCAAAGGCATTGGTCCTCCTCCTACAATATAGTTTGCAAAGACCAGACAATGGTCTTTGTCATGCCCCTGACTCTTACATTTCAGACACCATACCACTTTGCACACCTCTGGTCAAACTATTTTGTCCCGCTTCAAACTTTGCATCTCTAGGCAAAGATTTTTCAGCTACGCATGGATTTGTTGAACCCCTAGATTTGGATCTTGCATCGGGGTTTCATGCAGTCTCATTACAATCTCCAAGGCCTCCACCTAAGTCGTTACTCCACCTGAGTCGTTATCTTCTATTGTGATAGCGCAACCCTCAAGTGTTGCAGGAGCGAATCCATCAACCATTCACGATGTTGTCTGTCTCTTCAATTCATATTAGCTTCATGGATCTTACACTTCAACCTCTGATCTAATTCCAAAGGTGTCTCACCTAGTTGCATTGCAATTTCTTTGAACCTAACAATCGATTGTGCCTCATATTTAGGCCTATCGAATTCTTTGTTCATCACAGTCTGGATGTCTCCCACTTCAGCATTGGGCTTATCATTAGAGTACTTGATGTACTAAGTTAGTGTGCAATCCTGCAGAGCACTAACCAACATTGCCTTCATCATATTATCATCAGTAATGCCCTGAGCTTCCCATACAAATTTTACAATGAACCAGAATTCGTTTGGGTTCTCATTCCTCAAACCTTTGAACAAAGGCAGATTTACTAAGTTTTCCATACTGAACCATGGTGAAAGTGGAGGTGGTACAAGTGAAGTCGCAGGTGATGGAGATGAAGTTAGAGGTGGTGTGGGTGGAGGTTGCAGTCGTGGGAATATTGTCTTATTAACTAAATAGAACTTTGTGGAGAAGCTTGCGTTATTCCCTCTTCATCACCTCGCAGAGGTGAAATAAATGGACTATATTTAGGACCCTTTCTTCCTTCGTTGTTGTAGGTTTCTCCACTTTGTGTAGCTCCAAACATCAAGGTAGCTACATAGCCTGTTTTTTGTACAATAACATTTTTATCCAGGTATTCAAAGATTTCACATACTTACCTCGTGGTCCTTTGAAAAAGCGTCGCTCTGCCTCATTGTAGTTGACTTAGGTATCGACTGTGAATTCAGTTACAAATCCTCCTATGAAGCGATCAAGTTAATGATCGACAGCGTGGGTGATCTTATCCTCAAATTCTTCCAACCTCTGAACTAGCTCGGGGGTCCACACAATAGGACCATCAAGTTTCCACCTTCCTTGGCTATCTACTAGCTTCACGATCTACTCATATAGCCCAAATGGAAAGGAGAAGAAAAAGATTTAATGTATCTATGTATATAGGTACCTATCTAGCCACTATTCCTTTATCAGTTGCAGGAATTTGTTCTCCTACGTCACGAATTTGAGGATCTTTCTATCCAACCAGTCTCTGATCTCTTTCTTAGTTGGATTCTAGTATATGACACCACACATCTCTTATGCAAATTCCGGTCTCGACAACGAAGCCATTTGTTGGCTTGTTGGGTCCAGGTCTAGGTTTAGCATTAGTTAGCCAAACAAATTCCTACACTACTGGCCCTTTTGGCATCAACCCACAGAGCACAGAACGAAGTCTCACCTGAAGCAATATGGGGGATGCTGGAACCAAGTTTCCACATCCTGAGATGGTCGTGATGTCATTTTATTCCTTCGGTTCCTGCCTTCACACAAGTCACTTAGTTCTAGAGCTTTTTCTACCTAACTCCTTATTCCTCCCTTTGATACCTCTACGAAAGGGTGTGCCTGGGCTTTGCATAACCCTAACCTTCGATCCAAACACTTTCACACTCCTAAGGTAGTGTATTGCAAAGGTTGTCAAGTTATCTTACTTATATTACTAGATACTCATAGTTAGCACTGTGTAAGTAGATATCCTTATTTGCGTTCAGTTAATCCACACAATTACACACATTTGTGCATCACATAATCATTATAAAGAAAATACATACATAACATGTCAAGATGCATTAACAGGAACAAAAGACACAGAAATTGCATAATACTTCTCTTTATTGATATCTTCCAAGTGATTACAGACTCTATCCACCCTGCACACACAACTGTAGCAGTCCACACACTCAGCTATGGACTTCTACCATAGGCCTCTACACACTCAGCTACAGAGCCTCTACTTACGCTACAACTTGAAAGTTAGACTTCTTACTTCAGAGCTATGACTATCTTCTTCATGATCTCGCCCTCAAACTACTTAGAGCTTACCTCTTTTTATACAATCCCATGGTCTGTGAACCATGGGTAGGTCTTTTACAACCGATTTTACTTTACAAAACTAAGGGCGAACAACCCTTTATGACTTATGACACTTTTGTGCTCTGCAGCCACAAAATGTGGAGTATTTACATGTTTATTACAAAATTTGACAAAAACATGGGATTTTAGCCCGAAAACTGTCATTTGGGGGATCTCATTCCCAACATGTATGATTGGAACTTTCACTTCCTAATATAACAATGCCAACATGTTTCATGCATATGTTGTTATTGTATTTCAGTTAGCTTGGTTACTCTAATGATATTTGTAGTTGTTTTATTACACATATATGTATATACTCTTTCCATATATGTATGTATGAATCTTACTAAGATGTGTCGCTAGTTTAACCATTAGTTTGGATTGTTGGTTCACCTGCCTTCTAGTTTGTAATGCATCTTTGCTCTTGTGTTCCCTTCCAATTTTTGTGTTTCCATAGGTTTCCAAGGAGTATTCTAGAGCCTAAATCTACCTCAGGCTGAGAAAGGTAGGATCTAGGGCAACATCAAACCACACTTAACCTGGTAGCTAACCCTACCAGGTCGGGAGAAGGCTCTCTCCTGGTCAATCTCAGCAAAATGTGAATGGTGAGGGCTTGAGATGACTAATATTTTGACTTATTTTAGGCTAGGTATGTATGTACATGAGTTTGATTGAATTTATAGATGTTTTTGTTGGCTCCAATGGAAAGGCAGATGTTGGGTGTGGGGAATGAGGCTCAGTTTTACGGAGATCTCAATGGGGCAAGGTAAGCAACTAATTTGACACTTCAAATTGAATGAGATGGAGAGATTAGATAGGTGAGGAGTTGAAGAGGGCAAGACAAGCCATGGATCCTCTTCAAATAGCTAAAAACATCAAAAAACTAAATCAAACCCCAGGTAGAGCACTGCAATTTCAATGGATTCTACCCTTTCCCTTGTTTGATTTAGTTAAGAAGAAGAAAGATATATAATGGCATACATAACACATAAGTAAATTCACAATTACAGAAGAAAGCAATATACCAAAACAAAATGCCACATGAATCCCAAAGAGTGTTGCAAACCCTGGTCTCAATTCCTTAGCCAAAACTGTTGATATGAGTATACAGTGAAGCTCCAAGCTTTCTCAAGAGTCCAACCATGCTAATGACTGAAAAATCACAAGATATACACAAACCATAACTCATCCTAGCCCCTAGGGGTCGAGATCACAAGTTTAGGAGTTGTTCCAACTAATTCTAAACTAAGAACTAGAAATTAGGCAGTGGAACAACTTGCCTCTAGAAACTAGGGAACTGATTCATTTAGTTTCAAGCAACTTTTTGATAGATGAATCTACCTCCATGAGTGAAAATTTGACATATTTACATCATGATGCATCAATTTACATGAAATTACATCAAAATTTTGACATTGAGAAGGAGAAAAAGTCAAACTGTCAAAAGCTAGGTGAAAAACAAAGTGTTCTTGGTCAAATTGAGCAAAATTTACCCAATGCACTGCGTTGGTTTCTCTATGTGTAGCGCCCATTTGCAGCCATTTTTGGAGGCCTTCCCGGTGTCTAAATTTGCTACAAGTGTACTTTTTGGAAATTTCTTGCTATCGAATTTTCCGAACAAGTGGAATTTTTGGATTTGGCCTCCAGTTTCCATTCCAAAATTGAGTTCTCCCAACATTGCTTCTTGTGTGTCAAAATAGGGGCAATAAGGTCATTTTTTGAGTGTTTTTGACCTTTTTTAGGGCTAAAAAACTATAAAAAAAATTTGGACATTGGTAGTAAAATGTATTTTTCCATGCCAAATCCAAAAATGCTGAGTTTTTGTCATTTGGAGGCTCCCATCAAAAGCAAGCGCCAAGTGGCGCAGCGCATAGGGCAGAAAAACCTGTGTTAAAAATTTCTATGCGTAGCATCCTTTTCCAGACCAATTTTGAGGACCTTCTTGGTGTTCACGTTGGGTGTGGGATAGATTGTTGGAAATATTATTGATTCTATTTTCCAACCCAACTAGAATTTTTCAATTTGGAATTCATTTGACCTGTCCAAAATCAAATCTCCCAAGACTGGTCAAAATGTGCAAAATGAGGCTACCTAAAGGAAAAGTGTTGTTGTAGTAAACTTTTGAAGGTCTTTCTCAACC
Source organism: Pinus taeda (assembly GCA_000404065.3). Classification (NCBI taxonomy): domain Eukaryota; kingdom Viridiplantae; phylum Streptophyta; class Pinopsida; order Pinales; family Pinaceae; genus Pinus; species Pinus taeda. The sequence goes on from APFE030424093.1 coordinate 76,393, forward strand.
CCAAATTGAACTCATAATAGCTCATTGGAAATATATTTGTGTCTAGTTATCATTTGACTCATCAAGAAAGTCATTTGGCCAACCAAGCTAGGAGAAATCTTGATTTTCTCAAGGTCACTTTAGAGATGCATCAATTCTCCTGAGGCAACTGTATTTTTGACATTTCTCTAAAACCATGACACCTGTGTAAACATTGAAGGATTTTATTCCTTGCCCTATTGTGGACAAAAACCTCTCTCGGTTTTCCCAAATTCATATTTTCTTGCTCAGAAACATCATTGGAGTAAAACCTATCCCCATGTGTGGAACAGGGGATTTGTCGAAATGAAGTGAAATGAAGGGGATAAGGGGCTTCTAAATTCTTGAGAAAATTTTGGGAAGTAGGGAGGGATGTTATTAAGTATGGGAAAGTGGAATTTCAAAGATTGAGTGAGGGGAAGGGGTCCAAAAGGGCAAAACATAGACCTAGCCTAGAAAATTGTCAAGTTGTAGCAAGAAACTAGGGTTTGTGCGAAAATGAGGAAATTGGGGGATATCAATGATGGGAAGTGTTTAATAAGGTACATTGAGGATAGGGGAAGGTGTATGAACATCAAGATACAAGTTTTGTTGATGATTTGACCATCCAAGAGAAATTACCTTCAAAACCCTAGGAGAGGGAAATGAACATTACCTAGGCACAACTGAAGCATGAACAAGGTGTAAAATGACCCAATGGAACTTGATATGATGATGACAACCCTTTGAATGATGGTACACTCGGCTGAATGGTGACATGAAGCTCTTGGGACAACAATTAGGGTTTGGGAATTTTTAACTAGGGTTTGGGATAGGAGGACTAGGGATTTGGGATTAATAATTTAGGGATATAGGGTTGATGAAAAAGTAATGAGAAGGAGAAAATGAATGAGGAAATGGAGTGAGGGAGTGAGAGATAGCTAGGAGTGGAATTGGTAGCAAAAAACACAATTTGTAAACCCTAAGCAATTGTTTTTGACAAAAATTGCAAGGAGGTATGGTTTCAAGTTTTTCTCATTAAATCACCATAAACACCACGAGAAACTCATTCACTGATCATGGAGGGATGTTTGACTTAGTTGGACAAGTGAGGATTGAGCAAATTTTGCAATTTGGGAAAGTTTGTTGGTGAAACTAGGCTTGAAGCCCTGTGCACCGCGCTATTTCAACGCACCGCGCCAGTGTAAGTTTAACATTACAGAGGGCGGCCCAATGCGCTGCGCCAGCCCTATGTGCCACCCCCATGACCCAATGTGTTGCGCCCCTGAAATTTGCCAAAGTTGCTATGAATTTGCTCTTTTTCTCCAACACTACCTTTCTCTTGTTCCCTTTTTCTCTTTTAGATGCAAATGAGCTCTTTGAACCTAACAAATGGTTTATATACATAGGATTTTAATTTTTCACCTATAAAAAACCCACTTTGTAATGTTTGTCTTGCAGGTGATGGAGTTTCTGAAGCTTGGCAAGGTGACCAAGGTTGCCACTAAAGTTATTACATGTGGAAAAACTGAAATTACATCAAATTTATACATAAAAACATAAAATACTCTGTTTTTTCCTCAAAATATGGTTTTCAGGAAAAATCAGTCACTGAGCATGTGTTTATGTTAATTATTGTTGCTGAAACTTTATTTGTCCTCCTCATGTGCTTATTGACCATTATTGAGCATTTTGGAGACCTTTTTGATGAAACCCTAGACCTAATGAAACTAAAATGCTAGAAAAGACTTTTGCAAATTTGAAGACAAAAAGTGACTGCAGATGAAGATGGGCTAATAGGTAAATGAAATGAGGGAAAATGTACAACAAGCCACTACCGTCAGATGATCCATGCTCCTAATGGAATGTAGTTGACTGAGTGAGACACCTAATATGCAATGCAACAAGAGAATTTGATCTCTAACTGAGGGATGAAGATACCGACACTAACAGAGCACATTCACCCCACTTTCCATATGTTAGAACCATTCATGCACCTTCCTTGGCTTGCTGCGCATGTCACATCCTTGCTACCAACAAGGACATCCTGCTTACATCTGCATGCAACTGCGGTCAAGGCAATACCATACGACCCACTGTTGGGACTCCTAGACCAAACAGTTTGAGGTCTAGTTGGGACTTCTTACCGGGGAGATCCCTTGACATGTTGGCAGGTCCAACACCGTGAACATTTTAGCATTAGAGGTAGGACCAGAAGACAAGTTGAGTCCTCACAGTCTATTTTGAATCTTTCCATTTTTATCATGACTAACTACAGAGTTCATCTTCTGAAGTGTATGTCTTATGGAAACGATTTCAAAATCTCGGAAGAGCTCTGGGATAACTTGTCACATAAAACATACGATAGTGGAGGCTACATAGACTTGGCTAGGCACATGGTCAATGTTGTAGGCTCATGCAAAAGACATGGAATATTTGAAGAGTACATGACTTGCACGTTGTTCGCCTACACGCTTTGAGGGCACCCCATGCATTGGTGTGCCACGTTTCTTGAAAAAAATATTCATTCTCTTTCTCATTTGGTCACAGAGATATACCATGCTTTCAATCATTTGACCATAAAGCACTCAACAAAGAAATTATAGAATTACAGAAAGCACCTGATGAATGTCCTGAATAGTTTTACATGCGCTTTCGTAATCTTCCATATTGATTTCCCAAAGATGAAATTGATTGGGAATTTCTCGATGGAAGATTTGAGTATCTTCTTTATATATCCAAAAATCCACAATTCTTGAGATCACACGAATCCCTCTTAGCACAATTCGGTGATGGACTTGCGCAATCACTGGCAGGCATAGTTGTTGTCACAAGTGACTATCCACCTTCACCTTGTCAAATAGCTCCACCACCACAGAGTGATGTGGGAGAACATGCCCACACATCTATTGAATTTTCACATCCTCCCACCCCATCCGGTCCTCATAACTGTGCATGCTGGTTTTGATGTGGATTCATTCCCTTAACCTCTATCCCTCATTTTGTTGATCCTTTGGATTGTATTGTCTTGTGTTCTTCCATTCCAGAGTCATCACCTGTTGTGAACGAGGATCAAGTTGTCAACGAAGTTGGTGTTATGCAGCCAACCTATGCCATCATTCATGATGAGTGTGTGTAGGATAAATTGTGTATATGGGAAGTAGAATCGGGTGAGTTTCTCGTCTGGTGGTAAGAGGGTGAAACAGATATCAGAGCTTGTGCACAGTGATGTGTTTAGACCTGTGAAGGTTCCATCATTGGGTAAGTCTGTGTACTATGCATAATTTATAGATGACTTCTCAAGGAATACATGGATATATTTCCTTAAGAAAATCTAAAGTCTTTGACAGGTTTAAATAATTTAAGGCTTTGGTGGAAAACCAGACAGAGAAGAAGATAAAGGTGCTGACGATAGATAATGGTGGAGAGTTTTGCAGTAAGGAATTTAAAGAATTCTTTAAGAAGTGTGTTATAGCACAATAGAAGACTACTCCATATAGACCTCAGTAAAATGGAGTTGCATAAAGAATGAACAAAACATTGATGGAAAAGGCAAGAAGCATGCTCAGTGGTGCTGGGTTAGGACAGGAATTCTGGGTAGAGGTGGTGGAGACAACATATTATCTGGTCAATAGATCACCTTCATCAGCATTGGAGGATAAGACTCCACAAGAGGTATGGACTGGAGAGAAACCCTCTCTTTAACATCTGAGGCTATTTGGATTTGATGCATATGTACATGTTCCAAAGTAGAAACAAACCAAGCTGGATAGTAAATTTGAAAAGTGCATCTTTATTGGGTATAAGGATGGTTTAAAGGGTTATAAGCTTTGGAACCTAGTAACAAGGAAGGTTATGTACAGACAAGATGTGGTGTTCAGAGAGGTGAAAGATGTTATTAAACATAAAGTCCAACCAAAGGAACCTGAGAAGATAGATTTTGAGCTAAAGGAGGAAGAATCAGACTCTACAGCAGAGGAGGAATGAAAAGTTGAAGAGCCATGAACTCCGGGTGTGAGAAGATCAGTTTGAGAAAGAAAGCAACTAGAAAGGTATAGTCCATCTGCTTTCTGTTCAAATTTTGCTTTATCTATTACTAATGATGATCCCAAAACTATGAAGGAAGTAGTAGATTCAGAGGATGGAAAACTCTGGAAAGAGGCCATGGTTGATGAAATGGCATATTTGCACAAAAATGAGGCAAGGGATCTGGTGGAGTTGCCAGCTGGAAGGAAATGCATTGGAAACAAATGGGTGTTCAAGAAGAAGACAAATGCAGAAGGAAAGTTGGAGAAATACAAAGCTTGATTGGTAGCAAAAGGTTATTCCCAGGTGTCAGGAATTCATTTTGGTGATATTTTTTCTCCTGTTGCCAAGGTAACTTCTATTAGATTACTTTTATTTGTTGTTGCTACTTTTGATTTTGAGGTAGAATAGATGGATGTTAAGACAACACTTCTTCATGGGGATCTTGAAGATGAGATCTACATGAAGCAACCTGAAGGCTTTGTAGTGAAGGGTAAGAAAAAAATAATATGCAAGTTAAAGAAGTCCCTGTATGGGTTAAAACAACCACCAAGGATGTGGTATCAGAAACTTGATACATTTATATGGGCACTTGGCTTCACCAAAAGCAAAGTAGATCACTGTGTATATTTTAAGTTAATAGGTGACCGTGTTATTTATCTAGTCTTGTATGTTGATGATATGTTCTTGGTTGGAAATGACAAAGAAATTATCCAGGATTTGAAGACCCACTTGTCCTCCAAATTCGACATGAAAGATCTTGGTGTTGAAAACTATATTTTGGGCATGGAAATTAAAAGAGACCAAGAAAAGAGGAAGCTCAGATTAAACTAGAGGAAGTATGTCGAGACAATACTACAGAGGTTTAATATGTAGGATAGTAAACCGGTGAAGGTTCCTATTCCTGTAGGTGTAAAGTTATTTGCTGAACAGTTTCCCAAAACACAAGAAGAGGAAGAGGACATGTCCCGTGTTCCATATACAAGTACATTCGGTACCCTGATGTATGCAATAGTTTGTACTAGACCAAACATTGCACATGTAGTGGGAATATTGAGTAGGTTTATGTCAAAACCAGGAAAGGGGCATTGGACAGTAGTGAAGTGGGTTTTCAAGTATTTGCATGGCACTAGTGATTATGGTTTGTGCTACCAAGGAAGATCAGGATTGGACAAAGTGTTGGATATTCGTGGTTTTGTTGATGTAGACTGGGCTGGAGATCCGGATCAGAGAAGATCTACAAGTGGGTATGTGTTTAACCTATTTGGAGGTGTAGTTAGTTGGATGAGTAAGAAACAAT
>APFE030424093.1:81735-111150 GCA_000404065.3 Pinus taeda
ATAGGGGGTTCAAGGGGTGCAAATAACCCCACTGTAGGGGGTCTAGGGCGGCGCCCCAGAAAATTTTGGTTTTCGACGGTATGTTAGGTTGGGCGGACCCACCTATGGTTTTGTGCATGATTTTCGCACATGGATTTAGATGCAATGCTTTTTGGTCCATGGTTTTGGATGCAATGGGTTTTGGTCCATGGTATTGGATGCTTTGACATGTGTAAATATGTATTGCAACATTGAAAGGAATATAATGAAAAATCAAGTTGGTAGTCTCGATTTTGGGATCTAGGGGAAAATCTCTATGTATATGTGTTTTATGTGTTATGCTCTCGCACTGTTTATTTTCTGTGTTTTAGAATTCGTATGCAGGTAATTTATGTACAAGGTTAAAAGCTACACTTCAGCCTAAGCTGGTGGTTATGTCAGGCTGTCGTTGTCTTGAGGTTGGTTTCACTTCCAATTAGCAAATTGTTGAAACACACAAGGCTCCTCATCACTCTCTTCTTTGCATTGAATATCAACCAAACACCCAAATTTTGCTTCCTCCACTCGAATTACATGATCCCATCGCTCTTGCATTGGAGGGATCTTAAACAAAAAGAATCTTGCACAACATAAGTGGTCTATCTTCCTCACATTTTCTTGAATATCACAGTCAAGAGAATACATATGCTTAACATCTGCATGCAGTGAAGCACAACACCATGGTAAGTCCATGGATTGCATGTCATGCCTTTGCACTCACGTATGTTCTATGGACACATTTAAACTCAGAGTGTGTTTGACTTCACTATTATACCTTTCATGTTTGCTAGTTCACACAACTATATTTTTCACGAACCATGCCTTCACCAACATGGGTCGTCCAATGTGCCGGTGGCTACATTTATCACTTCACATGAGCTGACCCATGCAACGTTAGCTTAGGAGTAGGAGTAGTGTTTGGTTTTAGTTTTTTTTCTTACATGCATGTTTTCTTCTTACTTTACATGTTTGTTTGTTTACCTACTTGTTTTCTTACTCGCTTTTCTTACGCACTTACTTCTTCTTTTTCTTTGTTTTGTTTTTTGTTTTCTTGTTTACCTTCATAGGTTAATTTCACATGAAACTATGTGCGACTCTTGAAAAATGCTGGGTAAAGTACAACAGGATTTGTGCAGTTATCAATACTTTGTTATCTGTCATCCTGCCTTTGTATGAAGAACTTTTTGTCTTCAATCCAGGATACATCAATGGAAAATAAATTTTGTCGAAGTGAGCCTTAGTGAAAACACAACGCTTGCACGCTAACTAGTGTCACCTACTCTAGTAGGTTGTTTTGGGTTAACCCTTGTCATCTCAGTCAAGTAAAGTAAGGTGGGGGGGAACCTTAACAAGCACATAAAAGGTATATACAAACTACTTCTTTGAAGGAACAACCTCTTTTGATATAAATAAGTTGGGATCCTCCTTCCACCTCTGAAATGAATAAGTGTTATGCACAGTTATGGAAATGAAAAAAATTCAAAAAACTGAAAATGAATAAGGAGAAAGAAGAGAAAGGCATCTTGCACAGAGAGGTGATACAAGTAACTCCACTGGGGTACTGACCAGGCTTGCTGGCAGTGGAGCAATGCTTGTGTTCCTGTGTGACTCCACCGGGGTACTTCCCAAGCATGTTGGCAGTGAAGAAACACCAGAATGAAAACTTAAACTTTGACTATCATATGGCTTGTGCACTAATATACCCCTCATCCAATTCGAAGCAACTACGTTGGATTTGCTTGGAATGTGTGTTGACTGATGAAGAGCATGGCGAATGCTACATATTAAAATCAAGCAAGTGTGGAAGTTGAGATGACCAAAGAACTAAATAATACTTTTGAAGGTGTTAGACTTTCTTTTCATGAACAAGGTCCATGTAGAGAGCTGGAGATCTGCCAGTGTGTCGCCAAGTCTTGTAGTGGCTACAACTACCCTCCAAAATTTTTCCTTAGCTTTGTTTTGTAGCCTCCTTACCAACCATCCTTAGTAGCATGTCTTGCACCATCAAGCACACAAGATTCAACTAAGTTTCAGTGGCATGCTGGCCTGTGCATGTTAGCTTGTTTGTCTCCCTCCTGTAAGACGACATTCCTAACTTAGACGATTTGCTGGCTGAGAGACTCCCCCAGAAAATTATGCAATTCTGGAGGGGAACCAAACTTCCCTCCAGAAAATGTACAAATTAGCTAGGCAACCTACTGGGATCCAAAATTGCGCAGAATAGTCAGGCAGTCCTCCTTTAGAAAACTTTGCAATTTGACCTAGCACTGGGCTTCAGCCTAGAAAATGCATAATTCTTGACAGAAAGTGAGCTTTTCTCACCCCAGAAACTGCACAAATTTTCATCCGAGGCTCACAGATCAATGCATGTGCCTTTAGGTTGATTGATTCCCTACGGGGCCGAGCAAAACTAATTTGCATGCATGGGCTTCTTTTCCCAAAATAGAAAAAGGAAGCATGCACAAGGCATCCATTAAATTTAGGGATCTATTTTTAGAAGCATACAATGTGCAAAGATCATTTTAGAAACCTCTCGCCAAGTGTTTCTCTTTTCCTATATTTGTGGCATGTGTGTCATAACCTCGACCTTATCAAAAATTTTGAACTAGATACTACAAAACTCATTCCTCACATCAATCTTACAGCTCTGACATACCACATTACATCTAGGAGTCTTCGGCACTTTTAGCTTAGCTGTTTCAAGGTAAGCATGCTTCTCATGTCTTGCGCTGTGTTTCTTTGGATTTTTGTGTTTTCCATTTTTTGAATCTTTCACTTACTGTTTGCATGCATGATCATTCACTCTTGTTGACACTCAATTTCACCATGCATTTAGACTTCTCATGTTTTCAGTTGCCCATCAGTGGGTTTGGGCTGCCTTGCCCAAACCATGCTTTTCCCAGCTAGCATTATGCATTTTTGGAAGTGAAGGCTCTACCTTCCCTCCATAAATTATGCAAGTTTGGCCTAAAACTGACCTCCAGGCTTTCATTGCGCAATTATGGGAGGTAGTGCCTTGCTGGCCCGAGAAACTGCGCAATGCAGTTTGCTGGTTTGCATGCCACCGCTGACTAAAATTGCACATTGTGTAGTTTTAGTCCTTAGTAGGCTAGGTTGGACTGTGCATTGCACAGTTCCAGTAGTCATTCAGCCTCCCGATAGCCTGGACTATGCCTTGTAGTTTTGGCAGTCAGTCTCCCAGCATCCTGGTGAAAATTGCACAATCTTCATAATCACTCACACATGTATGTTGCAGGTTAGTCCTCAAGTTTGTTTTGGTTTTCAACATACATATTTCTTTCCATGAGTGTTTCTATGTCTCTATGGATCACAAGTGTTCTTTTGCCTCTTAGCTACATAGGTACAATGGCCTCCAAGAGAGTAGATTCAAAGGACACCAATGCGGTCGAGCAAGTGTCTATGAGTTTTCCTATATGTGAAGACATAAAGTTGTTCATAAGACAAAGATATCAAGATGAAATGGCAATGAAATGACATAGAGAAACACCATCAGTAGCAACAGAACATAGTAGACCTGCATGCCACGAATGCAAGAAGAAGGTTGTTGACAGTGCAAAGGCAGAGCATAGCTACAAGTTGAAAGCAGATCCACTCGTGATGAAAGCAAATTTGGAGATTGAGGATATGAGGTGATGAGCAACAAGAGGATCGCATGAAGGTAGAGAGAGAAATGCAGAAGAATTTATAGGTGCTAAAGTGACAACTGAAGGATGAGCAGGAGTTGCAGCAGGAATAGGTACAACAGGACGTCCAACATGCATAGATTGATGAAACTTCACCAATACAGGTTATAGACCCATCTAGTAGTTGGCATGGAGTAGATAAGGTGAGAAGTACTGTCAATCGCATGCAAGGGTGTTCAAGAGCATGGATCTCATTGTGCGCATGCATGCGATCCCATCCATTGGAACACTCATTGAGGTGAAGGCAAGAACCAAGTCTGACTAGAGCTGAACATGTATTTTGACAATTTGATGTGCATATTCTTCAACACACACTTGAATATCAACGTGGACATTATGCATCAATATGTTTCCAATCCAACTACACTCAAGATGATGATGCACATGTCATCAGACGAGTTGGACAGAGAAGCCATATTAGTGTAACCAGATGCAATAGAGGCAAGAGTTCACTTTCAACTGGATGTCACCATTGAGTGCATAGACACCATCATAGGCAACCAAGCTTGGAATCAGCTCATCACCATCAATCATAATGACGATGTCAAACAGTTGGACTTCCCCCAACTGTCCGAGTCTTAGTTATAGCTTACATGGCTTTCTCAAGCCTATTTTTTCTCACATGGGTACATGTGCAGATTGTATGTAACTTCTTGTAAAGTGAAAGTCCAGGTGTCAATAGCTGAATGTAATAGTCATGTAGTAGGTGAAGATTCATGAGGGTAGGTGAAGATTCACAAAGGGGAATGTCAAGGCTCACCCCACCCTTTGCTACTTATAGAACCTCATAACTCATTGTATAGGCTTTTGGGTAGCCAAGCTTCTGATAGGAGTATCTTAGAGAAATCTTGGAGTTATTGTAACAAGCCTTGACTTCTCCACAGTGCAGAGCTAATACATCTCTTTGGAGGAGTAGGTGACAGTGACTGTAACATTCCATTATCAGGACTATTGGATGGTCATGGTTGTATTGTATGATTGGAACTTTGACTTCCTAATATAACAGAGCCAACAAGTTTCATGCATATGTTGTTATTGCATTTCAGTTATCTTGGTTACTCTAATGATATTTCTAGTTGTTTGATTATGCATGTATGTATAGACTCTTTTCGTATATGTATGTATGAATCTTACTGAGATGTGCTATTGGTTTAACCATCAGTTTGGATTGTTGGTTCAACTAGCTTCTAGTTTGTGATGCATCTTTGCTCGTGTGTTCCCTTCCAATTCGCGTGTTTCCATAGGTTTCCAAGGGGTGCATTAACCCCACCTTCTATGTGTTAGAACCATTCATACACCTTCCTTGGCTTGCTACGCATGTCCATCGGGGATTCACTCAGTGAACATCTGCCATATCATGTGCATTCATGGTATATTAAAAAATAGCCTTTTCTTGACTACATATTCGAAAATCCCTCTAAAAAGAACATTATTTAACCTACTACCAATATGAACCCTATACAAATTCTGAATTTAAAAAACCCCTACTTTTTTTTTTTGTTTTTTCTGATGCAAGAGTAGTTCCTTCTATTTCATTAAGCCAAAAAATATTTTACATAATGTACAAAGATCCACCCATCACTGTGGACCCAGGAAAATTAAAATGCTAACCTCCTAAAGCATACCCCCCATCCCTACAAAGGTTACCTCCGAACCCTTGTCATACAAATAATGATTGTGCTAAGTGGTCAGAAGAATGTGTGAAAAAACCATGGGAACTCCCTCGCCCCAGCTCCTCGTAGTTGTATCTTCAATCAAAATTGTCCCTTCTCCTCACGCAATCCAATGGTAGAGGAAGAAATCACCCAGTGAAGATGTTTGGTGTTTAATGGCCCAACCCCACCAAACTGCATAATCATTCCTGTTCGTAGATCCACTTAGTGAAATCCAATGGTTGCGAGTAATATCGTACAAGTTAAGGTCTTCAAACATTAGTGTGCGATGGGGGCGGTATTCTTTTCCACTCCCTTGCCACGTGTAGGAAGAAGAATGGAATTGCTTCCATTTTGCTAAAACCATTTCCTGCTTTAGAGTCATGCGATCACCCGAAAACCACCATGGAAGCGGTTTTACCTCCTAAAAATGGAATTTAGGGTTATTATGGCTGCTGGAAAAGATGGTGTTCTTGTGCTGTGCATTCTTTCTTCTATGCCTGAACTTGAAACCATGGAATGTTTTAAACCTTCCCACTATGCAACCACCCGAAAAATTGAGGACTTCGGTCAACATACACCGGGGTTTCCTGGGAACAACAGTGGCCTGCCCTCCACCAAGAAAACAGTTTGATAGAAAATGGTGAATTATTCTGAGATATAGTTATTTCAAACCTGCCTCCTTAGCTCTGTTTTGAAATACTTCTCTATCCTCTTCCGCTTGATCAAAACAAAGAGCTTTTAGTTTGCTCTGAGGCAACTCCTGCCACTTCATCAAAACCTTGCATTTTGTATAGCACACACCATAGTTGGCCCGATTGGCTGAAACTTATTGTACGAATACCTAGGAGTTGACCTTGAATTGTTTGGAAAACCTGGATTAGCCTCCAGTGTTTTGAGACTTTTTTTGGCACTGTTCCACATCTAATTCTTTTCACGAAGTTAATGATCAACTCAAAGTCTGCTTCTATAATTACATTTAAGTTGTTGTCTTGCTTCAGAAACTCTAAGCATTGCTCCAAATCCATTAATTCAACCATGTTGTTGGTGGCTCTTCCTAAATGGCAATGGAAGATGTAGATAATGCGTCCTTCTTCATCCTTTAACACCCCTCCAAAACCAACAGTTCCTGGGTTTCCTTTTGAAGCCCCATCAATGTTATATTTCAAATAACCTTTTGGGAGAGGATGCCAAAAATCCTTCTCCATTTCCATTATGCTAACCTTCCTATTCAGGTCTTGAGGAATGAGACCCTGCATACCCAGCTTCTTGAGAATTCTTAAATCATCCTCCGAGGGAGGATTCTTAGGGTGATTATGTATTGTGGTACCAACCGTCTCCTTAAGTTGTTTCAAGATCAACTCAAATAGGCGATGAGGGGGATTCTTTTCATCCTTGAATATTCTCTTGTTCCTTTCTTTCCAAGCATTCCATATAATGAAGCTTGGTGTTAGGGCCCAGGCCGAGCTAAGGAATTCATAATCCAAAAATTTTCTTCTCCAATTATTTAGGGTATTAATGATACTCCCTTTGTCCCTATCAGTCTGTTGAAAAATGGTAGTGAATGTATCCCATAACCAGGAGGTGAAAATGCAGCTATTGAGTATGTGCTCCATTGTCTCCTCTTGAGCTTCATAGAGCCTACATCTAGAAGGTCCCAGAACACCCCTCTTCCTAATATTGTCCCAAGTCAAGATTTTCTTGTGATGTACCAACCACATGAAGAGTTTGATCTTCATCCACCCTTGGTGCCTCCATAGGTACTACGAGATCTTCTTCAGAACAAGGGAATCCAGTTCAAGGAGAATACCTTTTTCTTCCTTAAGATTAAAGGTGCCCTCTTTATTGTTGCCCCATCTTAGTTGGCCTTGCCCCCCTGTTACTAAGATCATCCTTTGTTTAAACATTCTCATAAGTGCCTCTTATTTTGTTTTCAAGGGGCTATCATCTCTGAAATCAATATTCTTCCAAATTCTCCACTTTCGTGAATTATGAGTATGATCCTAGAAATCTTTTACCTTCTTTAATCCTTGGGTATCTGTCTCACTCTTAAGGCCCAAAAAGTCCTCTTTTAATAATGTTGGTTCTTGTTGCCATTTATCCTCCCAGAATAGTGCTAGATCTCCATCTTTAATTTCCGAGAAACTGTTTTTTTGTACTAGGCTTCTTTTTTCCCAGGCTTTATTCTAGATGAATGAGCCCTTTATATTTCCAGACATTCTTATGAGATCACTAGTTTGCTAGGAGCTAGCATATTTTTCTTTCTAGATACTTTCCCATTGAGCCATTGGATCTTGTACCCAATGCCACCATAGTTTGGCCCCTAAAACATTGCTAAGCATCTCCTGGTCATCCAAGCCTAGGCCCCCATGGCTCTTGGGTCTACAGAGTTTTTTCCATGAAAATACGGCCCATTTATTTCTTGTTTCCTCCTTACCCCAAAGAAAGTCTCTTTGGATGTTTTTGAATTGCTGTAAGACTCCTTTTAGAGCTGAGAGAGCTGATAACATGAAAACAGGGATTGATTGTAGTACAAGCTTTGTAAGTACCAACCTACCAGCTAGATTCAAAGATCTAATGGTCCACTTTCTGACTTTATCCTACATCTTATTGATCAACAGTTCCCAAATTCTCTTGTGCATTGGTTTAGCAGTTAGAGGAACTCCCAAATATTTTGAGGGGAGGGAATCCATTTGAAAGCCTAGAATTCTAGAGATATTTCTCTCAATAGCAATATTGGTGTTAAAGAAAAAGATTTTTGATTTGGAGAGATTAACTTCCATACCTATAGCCATTGCAAAGTCATTATGGATTTGTTTGTAGGTTGTAGCTTCTGTGACTATGGGGATTCCCTGTAGCATGGTGTCATCTACAAATTGTTGATGAGTCAGTGCCTGAACATTCTTAGTTAATTGAAGGCCCTTAATATTATCCATTACTTTAGCATGCTTGATAGACCGACCAAGTCCTTCCATCATAAGGATGAAAAGAAAGGGAGAGAGTGGGTCTCCCTACCTGAGGCCTCTAGAAGGAATAAGAATATCAGAGGGAGAGCCATTCACCAAGGGCCTTAACCCATCTGACCTAGTTATGATCAAATCCAAAAGCAATAAGGACTTTCTTGATGTAGGTCCAGTTCACCTTATTAAAAGCTTTGCCAATATCCAGTTGCATGATCATTCCAGCTTGCCTCTTGCTAGTTAACGAGTGAACCACCTCGTGAGCTTGAATGATGTTATTTAGAATTTGTCTGCCTTCCACATAACCGGATTGTTCCCCTGAAACTAGAGTAGGAAGTAGAGGTTTGAGTCTGTTGGCCACAACCTTGGATATTATCTTGTATACCATATTGCATAAAGGTATGGGTCTATACTTATCAGGAGTTTCAGTGATGTCTTGTTTATGGATTAGGGAGATGAAGGAGGTATTGAGCACTTTCAGAATAGTTTTGTTCAACCTGGAATCCTCCACTACATTCAATATATATCCTGTTTAACAATATTCTAGTAAGCTTTGAAAAAATCCACATTGAAACCATCCGGGCCTGGTGCTTTTCCATTCTACATATCTTTGAGGACCTCATTGACCTCCTCTTCAGTTACTGGCCTATTAAGGTTGAAATTGTCCTCTCTAGACACCAACTTAGGTATGTGTCTAGTAATGTCCCCGATGAACTGCTCTTTGTCTAAATTGTTTTTCTAAGTTATGCCTTGGAAGTGCTGAACAAACACAACTTTTATATCCTCATGGGATATATGAAGCTCCCCACCCTCATCCTTGATCAAAGAGATTATGTTGTGAACTCTATTTGCCATAGTGGATCTGTGAAAAAATCTAGTATTATGCTCTCCTTCTTTGAGCCATTGAACTCTAGACTTTTGTCTCCAAAATATTTCCTCTTGTTTACATAAATTCTCCAATTCTTGATGATGATTATCAACTTGATCACTTTTGAATTTATCAAAGCCTTCTGTGATCAGATCTTGGTTGAGTCCCTGTATTTTGTTTTCAACATATTTTTTATCCACAAAAATGTTGCCAAAATCATTCTTGTTCCAATATTTAAGCCTGAGATTGATGTGCTTTAGTCTCTTATGAAGAAGGAACATTCTTATTCCCTGAATTTGCAAATCTTCTAACCACCATTTTTCAATATTGCTGATGAATTCTAGGTGGGAAAGACATATATTCTCAAATCTGAAAGGTTTGTTTCTGGGAGAACCTATGCCCTTGATCTCTATTTGAACCAGCCAGTGATCTGAGGCTCCAAAGGGGAGAACTCTCGCGATTATTTCCTTGTCTATAAGCATGAGATCCTCTGAGATAATGAATCTGTATAAATTGGAGGCTAGCTGAGCCTCTCCTCCTCTTTTATTATTCCAAGTAAAGAGGCCAATGTTCGTATTGTATCAACTAGTTTCATGTTATCTGTAAAGGTTTGAAATGCTAAAGAGTCTTTACTTAGAGCTTTGGTTCCACATTTTTTCTCTAAAAGATATTTGATCATTGAAGACCCTTCCCATGATCCAACGTATTCCTGCATGTCTGCCCCTAAGATCCACATGGGAATCTAGAAACCTAAGTTTATCATCTATTCTTTGAGGGCCATAAACATTCGTGACCAGATAGGTATCCCTATCTCGTATAGGCTGAATAACTACTGATAAATAATTCCTAGATGCCTCAACATCCATTATGTCAATTTTTTGGGGGTTCCAAAGAGTGAGAATGCCCCCTACTGTATTCTCTACTTTGACTTCTAGAAACTCAAATCTACTGAGCCATTTGCTATGAATTTGTCTTGATTTTTGTATGGAACATTTTGTTTCTTGGATGAAGATTATATCCAGATCTGTTTGTTTCATTCTATTACTAAGCATTCTCTATTTTCTTTTACTGCCTAGACCCCTTATAATCCAAGATGTGAACTTCATAATTAAATATTTGTAAAGGATTAGCTGGCCAGATCTTTCATCTTACTTGAATCTATCATTAGCTTTCCACACTCCATCAAGAGCTCATTCTGCTTTTTTCTACCTCTTTTCTTTCCTAGATTTCTAGTTGCTAATCCAAGAGTTGTTTTCATCGTTTTCACACCTCTTTTATCCTACTTGTCAATGTTTTTTCCTTTCTCCAACTCCTTAACCTGAGTTTTCCATAAAAACAACTGCTATATTCTATTGAGCTCTTCTTGAGGTAACGAATCTATCCCTCCCGTGGTTCCCTATATCAAGAACCCTTCCATATCTAGGTGTTCCTTATCAAGAATCTCTTGTAGCTCGTCATCTTCCAGTTCCATTTCAGTCTGGGTCATTTCCCGATCCATCTCCAATTCTACATAACTCATCATAGTCTCTTTATGATTATCAATATCCTGTGTTTGTTCACGGTTTTCTTCTTTCTCCTTTTCCCCGGGACTTCCTTCCATTGCTTGGTCTTCTTTTGTAATCTCTTCATCCTCTTCAACAACCTGGAACTTGTTTTGATTGACCTTTTGTCCTTCATTTTGATGTTGCTTTGGCCCTATTTTGCTGCCTTTTCCTCTATTTACCACTTTGTGAAAGTTATCAGTGTCCTTCATTGTGTTAGCTTTTCTCTTGTTTTCTACTTTACTGAGAGGGCAGTCTCTGAATAAGTGCCCATGTTTGTGGCATCTATAGAATTTGAATGGAATATGCTCATAATCTACTGTTTGCACCCATTCTTCATCAAAAAATTCCAAGATTACCTCATCCAGAAGAGCTCCAGATAAATCCATTTCTACACATATTCTTGTAAAGGAAGTATATTTTCCCCTTCTTGTGGCTTCAGAAGCTTTGATAAAATGACCTATTTTGTTGCCTATGGCAGCTAATGATTCAGTTTGCCAGTAATAGAGAGGTAGAGAATAGAGCCTTACCCAGGCTGGTACTGAAGTAAAAATCTCACGCTCCAGGACAAAATTCATCATCCAAGGTCGCATGTAGAGGTCAGCTGCTACATAGAAGTAGGGCCCTCCTTCAAACACTCTATCTTTGTCTTCAATGTTTGTAAACACCACAATGAAGAATCCCTTTGACCCAAGATGTAGGTCAATGCTTCCTTTAGGTTTCCAGTAGTATTTGATCCATGTCTGTAAAGCTTTTTCAGTGGGCCATAATCCCATAAATTTATAGATGATAGCATAAGTCTGCATGTGATCCCTATGTGCCTACAGAGCAGGATCATTTAAAACTACTCTGGGTGTGATCTCAGCTTTGGGTTTACAAGGTCCCTTTTATTTTTTGTCTTTAGTTCCTTGATTTCTGTCTTCTTCCTCCTTGTTTTTTGTGCTATTATTTTCCTTTATTTTGTTTCCTTCTATCTCCTCCTCCATATTCCTTTTTACCTTCCTCAGCAGTACCTTTGACATTTTCTAGAGGTTTCTTGCCTCTGCTGGCTATGGCCTCCATATAGGAGGGAGTGGAGCTCCCTCCTTTGAGACCCTCCATGTGGATCAACCTTTGTAACTATCTGAAACCCTCGTTGTTCACCCTCCGTTCCTCTGTCCTCATATATATATCTAAAAAACCCCTACTTTCACTAGTTATTGTAAGTATCCATTTTTTCATTAACATTGGGCTCCATTTTTTATATTTTCCAATATCAAAACCCTTTACCCCTATATATCCCGCAATATATTATGTCATTTTTCCCTCAATATATATCCCCCAATATGAACCTGTGTGGTATGATATTTCTCCCCCAGTGAAGCCCTCATGCGCATGTCACACCCTTGCTACCAACAAGGACATCCGACTTACCTTTGCGCAACCGTGGTCAAGGCAATACCGTACAACCCACTTATAGGACTCTTATACCAAATGGTCTGAGGTCTAGTTGGGACTTATTACTGGGGAGATCCCTTAACATGTTGGCAGGTCGAACACCATCAATAGGTTCCATAGTGCATGCATAGTACAAAATAGAAAAGAAATTTCCTTGATTAGCTTGTAGCCTAAAATTAGACTTGGAGACGCTAAAATATAGTCCAAACTAGGGTTGAAAAAAGATAAGCGGAATAAAAAAATAAGTTCTAATAGAAGTAGTAACCTCCTCATGTGTCTCCTAACTCATTGATAGCAAGAAAAATCCAAAAGTAAAACTAAAATTCAAAGGATAAGATGATAAAGTGAGTGGATAAGGTTGTGGATAAGGTTGTCTCCCAAAATAAGAGAGGAAGTGTGTATTAGTAAATAGGGAGCCTATGGACAAGGTAATACACATTAGTGGATAAGAAATAGCCATGTCACTTCCCAATCATGCTCATTCACTACCACATGTCATCATAGGTGGCATCCCTTGCTAAAAATAGAGAATGGTAAAAACATAAGATGATCCCAAGTGATAAGGAATGCCTAGTAGACAAATAAAAGTGGTCATATGTGGACCTAATTAGGTATGGATGAGGTCCTAAGTGTGGATTTACCAAAAAAAACTAAAATATTGAAAAAGGAAAGGTTAGAGGTAGAGGAAAAAGCTAAAGTGGAGGAGAAATTCAAGAATAAAATCGAGTAGGATAGACTTGAAGAAGAAAATTCAATCTTGGGAAAAAATCAAGGAAATCCCACAAATAGTAAAAAAAATACTCAAGAACAATAATCCCTTGATCAATACTAAAAACAAGCAAAACACCAAACTATATCACCTTTTAACAACTCCAATGATCTTACTATGGAGGTATAGAGAAGGGGAAGGAGTTTGAAATGGAATAGGTTGTCACATTTGGTAGCATGGAAAAAAGTATTTTCCTTGGGTGAACAAAACATTCTTGATCTAGTAGAAGACATGCTTGGACTAGATATTATTTATTATAATAAAAGAAGGAAAGACATAGTGAAACAAGCACGAAAAGAGAAAGGTAATTGATCTAGACTACACAATTCTATGAATAAATGAAGATAAATTTATTGACATAAAGAGAGCAAAATTATGATATACTTTTTGCTAGGCTTGTTATTTCTCATGCAACAATTGATAAGGCCATATTAGAAGTAGTTGATGTTGAAATTAGAAGGTAAACTATTATAAAATATACATGGGTTACTATATAGTTTGTTGAAAATGTCTTAGTTGAAGGTAAAATAAATACTTAGAATAAAAGAGACTTGCTCTTCTTGAGGAATTCAAATTCAAAAGTTGAGTATGCAATTATTAATTTTATATAAAGAAAATCTAATCCAGAATGAGAAACAATGAAAGGTTTAGGATCAATTGGATTGTTTTAAACATGTATAGAATAACATGGACACTGAGGATCATCAAATAAGGAATCTCTCTACTAAATCTTTTGGGAATCTCTCCCAAGTTCACCTAAGTGTTGATTCAAAGTGAATACCATAACCAAATGAATCTTATAAATGTTAGAATAAAATACAAGCTTTTTGGCTCCTCGCTAATTGGGTTTATGTTGGGTGCTTGGGAGGTCTTATTATTATTCTCTCCATCCAGGGTCAATCCCTGCAAGTGACATGATGTGCTTTGAGACTTGATGTTAATTTTAAGCCATCACTTGAGGACTAAAACAACATATTCCTCATATAAAATCTAAAGATATTTCTCATGAAATAAAGTAAAATAAAAGAAACTTTTGGCTCTTAAATGTAAGGTTTGTGAAATATATTGTATCTACATTATTTCTCTATCTCTTATTAAATAAGAAGGCATACTTTTTGCAAGGAAATTTTTCCTTGCGAAGATCATTAATGTAGTATAATATTGTGGATTACCTTGTAATCTACTTTATGCATAAACTATTTCTAGAACTTTCTTATTGCTATCAAGTTATCTTGGTGCAAATTATGATGTTCTTCCAATATATCTTCTTGAACAAATATTTTAGGAAAGTTTCTATGTAGATATATTTTTTTATTCTGTATATTTATTTTTGGAAAGTTATGCTATATATATTTTTTGTCCATGATAAATATCTTTATATGTCATCTAAGGAATATACAATTTTTTAGTCCTTGAGGTGTTTCTTAGAGAACAAGGCTTGAAGACATTGAAATAATACTCAATTATGAGCTCAATATGTCACATATATGAATTGAAACCAAGTAGGGAGGATAACAACATTTCTCCCAACCACCTGAATTAAACCCAATTGACAAAGTTATGTTATTTAAGAATTTGCATAGAATTTGCTTCTTAGAAATTAAATAATAATAAAAATATATTTTCCTTGTTATGAGTGTTAAGTATTGGACGAAAGTTTTCTTGACTCAAAGTACTTAGAGATATCTTTCTTGATTTTTTATTTCTTTATATTTGGAAAACTAAAACAAAATTCAGCACAATAAGGCTCATTAAAAAGTTGTCACACTATAAATTTAGAGGATTATTCCACTCCAAACAATGGAGAGTCTGATTGGGCCTCTCCATTGGGTCAAATCCCTCTTCTGAAACCTAGGAAATAAGACCCATGGATAGGTTGTATCTCCAATTATTCAATCCAATATCTCATAGATCCTAGGGAATGGAAAATATATATAATTGTGGCATAGTTTGATGGATCAATTACTTCTCAAGAATAATCAATAATTAAATAAGCCTGAAGGACTAGAAGCATAAATAAAGAATTGTAGTGACATTTTAACTATCTCTTGGTGGTTTTGAAGATTACTAGTTAGGATTGCAAACTGTCTCCCCGCCATCCCAACAAACCCTCTTTTGAACATTATTCTCTCCAAACATCATGGATGTGATCTTATTGATAAAAACAAAAAAACTAGATTGTAGAGGATGGGAAATTAAATGGAAATGTTTACAATGTAAAATTTTAGTTATAAATCCCAACTTTTGACTCCCCCTTATCCTCAAAGCTCTCTAGAAGCATATTTGACATAATAATGAATTACGATTTTTTTTTATTGCTAGATAATGATCCATGGAAAACCCTTAATAGTGAAAATCTCTAGTGGAACTTTTATGCTCCAATTACATAAAAAACAAAAAGTACATACCATGTACACCAATGTGAGCATGGGGCACAACACTAATATATATAGGACACATAAGTTACAAATAAAATCCTTAAACAATAAGAGAAACTCCTCCACATACGATTACATTCATACATACAAATCACTCGTCCTTAATGATGACTATATATATATATATATATATATATATATATAGATATATAATATATATAATATAAATATATATAATATTATATATATTATATATATTATATATATATATATATATATATATATATACTTATTCACATAATGTTTCCCATGTGGCCCCTTCATCAATAGGTCAACCCTATTATATTTACATTTATATATTACATGTACACTTATCCCCTTATGTGACCCCCTTGTAGAGTCATATCATATACATTTAACCGCAATATAGACTGCCCTTGGGGTCATAATATAATACTCTCCTTCAAAAATGTTTGTCCTAAAAGATTTACAACTAAGGGTCTTACATGCCATGAAACCCAATAACAGTATTTCCTTATGTTCCTACATTATTTTTACCATTGATGATGATCCATCTGTCCAAATTTAATTCTTTTCAATCTCAATACTTCATGGCTAGTTTTTGCGTGATTTTCTCTCCATTGATTCCATGCATTGTTGTAGTGACTTCTCCAATTTGTAGTTTTTGTTGGTTTCTCATAACATCCCATTTAATAAGAATTTGCAATACCCTATTCTATGAAAATTGATTAGTATTCCATCTTCTTCCTTGATAATGGTAATACTGATCTTATAGTATTCCTTGATAATGTTAATATTGAACTTCTCTTATTTTGTTTTTTCTTGGTAATGAGGATGTTGATACCATTTCACATTTTAGGGCTTTCCTTCACTTTGCACACCCATTTCATCTATCTTGATTTTAGAGACAATGGCCTCCTCTATCTTCCTTTCCCGGTCTTTGATCATTGTGGCCTTGGATATAATACCATCACATTTGACATAAACATCTTCTAAATGAAGTTCAATTACTTGAATTATCTTCATCCGAACTTCTTGAATCTTGTCTTCTTTCTCATTTGAAGTTTCAATGTGATCCCATATATCAAATTACGATTCCCTTCTTCAATTATATACTGCATTTCTGATTTTACCTCAATTGTGTCTAAGGCTTCTTCAACATTCTTGAAAATTTCCTCTTCAAGTATTTTAGTAGTCTCTTCATCAAAGATCTGTATTTATTATTGACATTGAAAATGATTATCTTCTTCTTTCAACATCTAGATGCCATCGAATAGTTTTTACTATGGTTTGGTAATCTACAATTTATTTATATTTATATTTTCAATTCTTCCCTTGAATTGTCCCTTTTCCATATCCCCTTGCTACTCTTTACTTGTCCTAAATTTTCAATCTCCTTAATGAGTGCTCCATTAAGATTTAATATCTTATATAGCTAATCACCCTTCTTATTGATCTTCTCATTAGCTTTTTCTAATTCATCTCAAATTTTATAAGATGCCTCTTTTTACCCTTGATCCATTTTTTTGAAAAGAGTTTTTTAAATACTTCCCATGTGGTGTTTAGTGTAGTGTAATTTTAAACCCCTATCCATAACTCCAATGCTTCATGATAAAGATAATTTACTTCCCTTGAAGGATTCATACCATTTTCCTTTACCAACGTTAACAATTCCTCAAGATCTATTTCATCCTTAACTTCTTCTCCATTGCATTTACGTAGTTCCATTGCTTGTTAATTGAGGTGTTTTAGAACCTTTTTATACAATCATTTCTTTTATTTGACCTTTATTTTGATGTATCTTTTCCATTTTGGCTCTTCTTAGACCGAATTTCAACTTATAGTACTATGATATGTCTTCTTTTCAATCCCATAGATTTGATCAAAATTTGATATGCCAAATAAATGTTAGGTGACATGCCCCATGTCCAATTTTTCAAATAAAATTCTAAATTTTTTACGTGAGGCGCCTCAATATGTCTTCTCATACCCATGAAAAGTTCACACTTTGAAACTCTTCTATTCAAAAAGTTATAATGAATCTATCAACATGACTTGTTCAAGACATTTTAGGACCATTCACAAACCACTACATTCCACACACTATCTCCATGATTATAGAGAATCAGAAGATGAAATTCTGACCACCTATACTTTGATGTCTCTATTCAATGTCCTTAATTTTATTTTGCTAGAAGATTAATAGAAAAACATTTATAATAAAAACTCCAATATCACTCACTTGAAACTAATTTCAGGACCATTCACAAACCCTAACTTCCACAAGGTATATCTCCAAAAGAAAAGTAAATTATAATCTAAAATTTTGGTTAGATGTTCCATAGGATACATACCAAAAACTATCGAAATTTTATGATCTAAAGAACCAATAGAAAAATTTATAGTGAAAATTCCAAAATCAATCACTTGAAACTAATTTAAGGACCATTCAAAAACCCTAACATCCATAAGGTATATATTTGAAAGTATAGATAAATAAAATCGAAATTTTTCATCATATATACTTTGAGATAATTCCTCAATGTTCTCAAATTTCATGGTCTTAAGCTTCCAAGGAAAAAATTTATATTGAAAATTCCATGTTGACTTGTTGAAGTAGCAAAACCCTAGGTTTGCAAGCTTTGATACCAAATGTTATGCTCCAAATACATTAAAAACCAAAAACACACACCATGTACACCAATGTGAACGTAGAGCACAACTCTAATATTGATAAGATTGGTAAATTACAAAACAAATCCTTAAATTATATGAGAAACTCATCCAAATATCAATCATATTCATGCATCCAAATCACATGTCCTTAATAATGGCTATATGATGTATACATATACCTATTTACATATTTCCCATTTGGCCCCTTAATCACTATGATGACCCTCGTACATATACTTTTTCATACTACATGTACATTTGTTCCCATATATTCCCCCCCTTGGTGTCATACCATATACATTTAACCCTAATATAGGGCCCTATTGGGGTCATAATAGAAATAAGATTCGAGGACATTCTAGATGTGCTATGTACCTTTCTACCTACAAAAGTAGGACTTGGCATGTATTTTCTAAATGCTCTTTCTTAAAATAGGTTTCAAGGCATGTCTTTAAAGAAATTGAATATCAAAGAGTTTACCCAAACTCATGGTATTGAGTGTTCATAGTATGATGCAATAGTATGTTGGTCTTTCCTAAAAAAACCGATTTTTAAACAATACTATATGGTGATGTTAAATTCATATACTAGAAGGTTTGGTTGGCCCAAAACAAATCTATATTCCAATAATAGCAAGCATCACCAAGGGTCACTACTACAAAAGAGAGAGGTTTCATGTTGGAAGATATTCAAATTAAAGGGTGAAATAACACAACATTTCTCTGCTAGAACAAGAAGAGATAAATTAACTTAATGATCCATGAATCATTTATATCACACAACCAAAGAAACTTATTCTAAAATCCAATAAAGGTTTGGAATGAACAATTTGAACGGACAACTCAAAGTGTGATAGCTATCTCAAGAATCATTCAATCTCTTTCTTTTATGTAGCCACAAAAGACAACCTGCGAGTGGTAGGCATGGGGGACTACTTATTGATTCTAAAGGAAAACAATAAGTTAACTTTGAATGGGGCTTAGAGAAAACCAAAAATAATCAAGTTGAAGCTCTTTTCTTGTATCAAATATTTAAAATCACGACTCAATGAAAATCCATAAGCTTTTGATCATTGGGGATTCAACTATAAGCATAATATCCATGTGTATCTCCTTGTCTCTTTTAGAAGGTAGACTCTCTAGGATCATATATAGAGTTAAAAAAGATACTTATTGATTTAATCATGTGTTATGATCCTTTATGATCCTTTACTTGTTAGGTTGATTTCTTTGCTAACGAGGCCTTTCAACTTGATTGTGGAACTCTAAGGAAAAATGAGAACTTATTATACTCCTTGATCCATTAATATTTGTTTTTTTCATTCCTCTTATTGTCAAAGAGAAATGGGTTGGACACAGATTGTCATT
Source organism: Pinus taeda (assembly GCA_000404065.3). Classification (NCBI taxonomy): domain Eukaryota; kingdom Viridiplantae; phylum Streptophyta; class Pinopsida; order Pinales; family Pinaceae; genus Pinus; species Pinus taeda. The sequence goes on from APFE030424093.1 coordinate 101,127, forward strand.
GATGTCAATATGGCAATATTCAAGGAAGGAGACAGAGCCAAAGAAGAGGAGCACACAGAGCCTTTGGAGCCAAGAGGAGCAGAGGTAGTTAAGCATTGTATGAATTTGCTGGTGAACAATGGTGAAGGCTGCTGCAGCTGTTGAACACTATTGAAAAAGTTGGAGAAAATTTGCTGAAACACCGATTTTTGCATTGCTGAAACACCAACACTTGTAAAAAAAGTTGTCGATACACCAATTTCGGCATTGCTGAAACACCAACCTTTTCTGCGACGACATTATATTTACAAAACATCAATCGAAGGTAAACATGAGGAAGCTAAAGCGAATGGAGGAGGAAAGCCAGAAGGTCGAGTGAGTGTTGAGGAAGCCGAAGCTCAAGCGAGCGAGGAGGAAGCCAAAGAGTCATTGGGTAAGTGGAAACGAATGGACAAAGGCATGAGAATGTATAAAACAGTAAAAACAGAGAATTGTTGTAGTTGTTGGTGTGGTGAAGAACCAAATTGTGAGGTAGTAGAAGCGGCAAAGGCTGTAGAGGCAGTAGAAGCAGCAGATGCAGGAGAGCGAGAGTGAGACAACCTCAGCTGAATAATGTGTAGCAGCATACCTGTTTATACCAAGGTTGGGTTGGAGCCCAAGAGGTTGGAGCCTCAGAACTGAACTGGACTGAAGTCATTGGGGGTAGGTGCTCCTAAGTTAAGAACCACTGCAAAACATAGTTGGTGCTCTGGAGGTTGGAGCCTCACTGAAGTCCAAGCTGGAGCTTGGGAACTATTCATAATTAGATTTATACTTATATTGTATTTATTTCATTGCACTGTTTTGAGTTTTAATAAAAGCATTAATTTCAGCTGTTGATTTATGTGTTCTGTGTATACATACACATATCTATATATGTCGTTGGAAATCACTAGAACAATTAAAAAAAAAATAATAATAAGAAATACTGATTCACCCCCCTCTCAGTATTTCCAACAATTGGTATCAGAGCAGGCTTCTTCATACTAGCCTAACAGCTTGAAGAAGGATCTGCAGCCATGATGAGAAATCACGAAGCATCAGGAAGACCTCCTTTTTTCAATGGCACTAACTTTGGTTTCTGGAAGAAAAGAATGACCTACTACTTAATGTGCCTTGTACCTGAAGTCTGGCATTTTGTTCAAAATGAATACAAAATGACTACCACTCCTCCAACAGACCAAGATGAGAGGAAAGCCTACATCACAAATGCAAAGGCCATGAACTCAATCACTAGTGGAATCACTGATTCTGAGTTTACAAAAATCATGCACTATACATCTGCCAAAGAAATGTGGGAGAAGCTAGTTAGCTTGTATGATGGAGACTCAAAAGTAACAAAGGCAAAGCTTCAAACTCATCGAAGACAATTTGAAAGTTTGAGGATGGAAGATGAAGAAGACATTGCAGCATACCTCCTCCGAGTAGCTGAAGTGGTAAATTCCCTGAAAGGATTGGACGAAAAAGTTGAAGAAAGTACCATTGTTCAAAAGGTATTAAGGTCTCTTCCAGACATATTTGACTCCAAAATAAGCGCTACAGAAGAAGCAAAGGATCTAGATACCCTCAAAATGGATGAAGTCCATGGAATTCTCACTGTCTATGAAATGAGGAAAGGTGGCCCAAGCTCCAAAGATGCATCATTCAAGGCCTCAAAGTCAAATAAGGGGAAAGAAAGGAATGACTATAGTGATGAGTCTGATGTGGAATCTGAATTGGCTCAATTTGTACGAAAGCTGAAGAGAGGATCTAAGCTTAAAAGCAAGTATCCTCTTATCTGTTTTAAATGTGGTAAAATAGGTCATTATGCAGCAAAATGTCCTCATAAACATGACAGTGATGATGAAGGTAATTCTAAAAGAATGGCACATAAAAAGAAAGGGTTCAATAAGAAAAACTTCTTCTCCAAGCAAGATGAGTCTGATGAGGATGAGTTTATGGTCTTCAAAAAGAAATCAGATGAGGAAAGTGATCATGATGAAAGACAAGAAGCATTATTCATGGCACTCGCAGATGATGATGACTCAGGGTTGGAAGGAAATGTAGATGAATTGTTAATAAGCGCCATTGAATAAAATGAGAAACTACGGAACAAAATCATTTCTCTCAAAGTGGAAAATGAGGAAATAAGAAGGAGAGAAGATCTCTTGGAAGCAAAGCTTAAAGAAAAAGAAGAGACTTGTGAAGAACGCGAGGCCAAAATAGTGTCTTTGAGAAAGGAGTTGGAGCAAATTAAAATGGGTTGTAAAAGCTCTCAAATACTTGAGACTATTCTAAAAAATCAAAAACCTCAACATGACAAGTTTGGAATAGGTTTCAAAGGAGAATCCTCAAACACTAAAAATAGTGTCGAAAGTTATGCCGATGCACTTTCCTGCAATCCAAAAGATGAAAAAATATGTTATCAAAAGTGCATCCTAGACATCAAGAATGAAGAGAGAATTACTCCAAAGAAGAATGTGGAGTCAAATCATGGACACTATAGCAAATACAAAACTGTACTCCACCAAGGGCCCATCACAAATCCGAAGAATAAGGGAGGAGTAATTCCCAGGAAGGAAATCGACTCAAATCGTGGTTGCTTCAACAAGTAGAAAACCATCTTTCTTGGACACTGATTTCACTGTAAAAACTTCAGTCATCAAGCCAGACATTGTATGGCTCGCAGAAGTGAAAAGACAAATCTAAAGGATCGAATAATCAACTCATACGCCCCCAAAAGGTAGGGACTAATCAAAACATTCAATCCATTTGATCCCTTGACCAAATTTGATCTGATTTGCTCTTTCTGCTACAATAATGGACACTATGAACAAGACTGCCCACTCAAAGGAAGGAAGACGAGTAGCAAGAACCCCAAGATGGAAAAATGTGGCCTGGCCCTATATGCTCAAAATAATGAAAACCAGTGGTTTGTAGATAGTGGGTGCTCTAGACACATGACAGGAGACAGAAGGAAGTTTGTCTCACTGAGCAAAAAGGAAGGGAATGTGTCCTTTGGAAGCAGATCAGGCAAAATTGTAGGAAAAGGAACAGTTACTATGATTAATGGAAAAGGAAAAGCTCAAGAGGCTCTGCTAGTTGATGGACTCAAACACAACCTCCTGAGTGTCAGCCAAATCTGTGATCAAGGACATAAGGTTGTTTTCAGCACCAAAGGCTGTGAAATAAGGAACTCTACCTCATGGAAACTTGTGGCGAAAGGGGTGAGAACACCAAACAACATTTACATACTGAATAAGATTCAAGAAAATAAATGTTACGTGAGTCAGACAGATGAGAGTTGGCTGTGGCACAAGCGACTTGGACATACAAGCTTCGAAAATCTGATCAATATCACCAAGTTCAAAGCTGTACGAGACATCCCAAAGCTATTCAAACCAAATCAGGGAGTATGTGGTCCTTGTCAACATGGAAAGAAGACCAGAACAAGCCACAAGACAAAGGAACACTATACAACAAAGCCCTTAGATATCATCCATGCTGATGTGTGTGGGCCAACTAGAAATCAAGCACTTCAAGGAGAAAGGTATTTTGTGTTATTTGTTGATGATTATACTAGAATGATGTGGATATATTTCATAAAGTATAAATCTGAAACTTTTGAGTGTTTTAAGAATCTAAAAGCCCTTGTAGAAAATGAAAAATATTCAAAAATTAAGTGCCTCAGAACAGACAGAGGAGGAGAATTCACATCAAACAAGTTTAGTGAGTTTTGTAACATTCATGGAATTAAAAGAGAATTCTTAGCTGCCAGAACACCTTAGCAAAATGGGGTAGTTGAAAGAAGAAACCGAACAATCCAAAAAATGGCAAGAATTATGCTATTAGCAGCAGACTTACAGCCTAGATTCTGGAGAGAAGCAGTATGGACAACTGTCTATACACTGAATCGAACTCAATTAAGACCAAATTGTGAAAAACTCCTTATGAGATATGGAACGGAAAACCTAATTTGGTGAAGTATTTCAAGATTTTTGGAAGCAAGTGCTTCATAAAAATAAATGATGGTTCACCAGGAAAGTTTGATTCTCGGGTTGATGAAGGGATATTTCTTGGATACTCTACATGGAGCAAGGCTTACAAGTGCTACAATTATCGACTGAAGAAAATAGTGGAAATCATTGATGTAAAGGTTGATGAAGAACTTCCAGTAAAGGAAATTGAAGAACATGAAGATGACTTTCTCCTTGAAGAAGAAGAACCTAAAGAAGAAGAGATAGATGACAAAGAAGAAGAAGAGAAAAGAGAACCACCTCATACCCCTTCAAAGATGAAGTATGTCGAAAGATATCATCCAGAAGAATAGATCATTGGTGATAAAGATGAAGGTGTGCAGACCCGAAGAAGGATAACAACCTCACCCAAGAGAAAAGTCATTGCCCTCCTATCTATGATAGAACCAGAAACATTTGCAGAAGCAAGTAAGGATCCTAATTAGGTAAAAGCCATGGAAGAAGAAATGTCCCAATTTGAGAAGAACAAGACATGGGAGCTGGTATCTCGTCTAAAGGACAAAAACATAATAGGAACGAAATGGGTGTTCAAAAATAAAACTAATGAGGAAGGATAGGTTATCAGAAACAAGGCAAGACTTGTCTGCAAATGCTATTCACAAATTGAAGGAATTGACTTTGAAGAGACATTTGCACCAGTGGCCAGTATGGAAGCTATCAGGATGTTCTTAGCATTTTCTTGCTCAAAAGGATTCAAAATCTATCAAATGGACGTGAAATTAGCTTTTCTAAATGCGGAACTCAAAGAGGAAGTCTACATGGAGCAGCCAGAAGGTTTTGATTTGACAGCAGGAAAGGACCTAGTCTGTAAGTTGAAAAAGGCTTTATATGGATTGAAACAAGCTCCTAGGGCTTGGTATGCAAGATTGGATCACTACCTACAACAACAAGGCTTCAAAAAGGGAGTGGCTGGAAGTAATCTATACATAAAGACAGATCAAGGTAAGTTACTAGCTGCTCTTGTTTATGTCGATGATCTTATTTTTGCTAGTAATAATGATGAAATGAGCCATGAATTTTCTTAAAACATGTCAAAAGAGTTTGAAATTTCAATGATAGGAGAGCTATCCCACTTCCTTGGACTTCAAATATCTCAAACTAGAGCAGGATTGTGTATATCTCAAACCAAATATCTAAAAGACATGATCAAAAAATATGGAATGGAGGACTGTGCACCCATGAGCACACCTATGACCACAAACTGCAAATTGAGCAAAGATGATGACTCCCCTCTAGTGGATGCAACTCATTATAGGTCAATGATCGGAGCCCTTCTATACTTAACAGCTACACAACCAGACATAATGCAAGCAGTAGGAATGGTGGGAAGATTTCAATCTTCTCCCAAACAATCCCATTTATTAGCTGTAAAAAGAATTCTGAGATATCTGAAGGGAACTTCTGCTTTCGTTCATTGGTACCCAAACAACTCAACACTGACTATAACTGCATACACTGTGGCTGATTGGGCTGGAAGTATAGATGATCAGAAAAGTACTAGTGGAAATGCATTCTTCTTAGGAGACTGTTTGGTATCCTGGCTCAGCAAAAAATAGTCATCCATATCATTATCCATAGCCGAAGCCGAGTATATTGCTGCAACAAATTGTTGTACTCAGATACTATGGATGAAGGAAGCTCTAAAAGATCTCGACATATGTATAGATCAACCAATTACCGTCTATTATGACAACACAAGTACTATCAGTCTCAACAAAAATCCAGTGATGCACTCAAGAACCAAACACATACCAATCAAGTATCATTTCCTCCGTGAGAAAGTAGCTGAACAAATTGTTGTCCTGGAATATATCAGTACTAAGGAGCAGATAGCTGATATTTTCACAAAACCTCTTCCTCGAGAAGCATTCGAACATCTACGTCAAAATATGGGGGTTATTTATTTATCATCACTCAAGTTCATTCATAAAGATGTAGTAGGATAGGGGAGCAGGTTGACAGGGGGAGTCTGTATGCGTTCCTTTGCCATTGATGTCAAAGGGCGAGAGAGCAGAAGAATATTACCATCAATAACAAAGGGGGAGATTGTTGGACACAGATTTTCATTGATGTCAATATGGCAATATTCAAGGAAGGAGACAGAGCCAAAGAAGTGGAGCACATAGAGCCATCGAAGCCAAGAGGAGCAGAGGTAGTTAAACATTGTATGAAGTTGTTGGTGAACACTGGTGAAGGCTGTTGCAGCTGTTGAACACTATTGAAAAAGTTGGAGAAAAGTTGTTGAAACACCAACACTTGTAAAAAAAGTTGCCGATACATCAATTTCAGCATTGCTGAAACACCAATTTCGGCATTGCTAAAACACCAACCTTTTCCACGACGACATTATATTTACAACACATCAATCAAAGGTAAACATGAGGAAGTTAAAGCAAATGGAGGAGGGAAGCCAGAAGGTCGAGCGAGTGTTGAGGAAGCCGAAGCTGAAGCGAGCGAGGAGGAAGCCAAAGAGTCATTGAGTAAGTGGAAACGAATGGAAAAAGGCATGAGAATGTATAAAACAATAAAAACAGAGAAATGTTGTAGCTGTTGGTGTGGTGAAGAACCAGAGTGTGAGGTAGTAGAAGCAGCAGAGGCTGTAGAGGCAGTAGAAGCAGCAGAGGTAGGAGAGCGGGAATGAGACAACCTCAGTTGAATAGTGTACAACAGCATACCTATTTATACCAAGTTTGTGTTGGAGCCCAAGAGGTTGGAGCCTCAGAACTGAACTGGACTGAAGTCATTGGGGGTAGGTGCTCCTAAGTGCAGAACCACTGCAAAACAGAGTTGGTGCTCTAGAGGTTGGAGCCTCACTGAAGTCCAAATTGGAGCTTGGGAACTGTTCACAATCAGATTTATACTTATATTGTATTTATTTCATTGCATTGTTTTGAGTTTTAATAAAAGCATTAATTTCAGCTGTTGATTTGTGTTCTATGTATAAATACACATATCTATATATGTTGTTGGCAATCACTAGAACAATTAAAAAAAAATAATAATAAGAAATACTGGTTCACCCCCCTCTCAGTACTTCCAACAAAATGGTGGGATGGTTAAATTCTACAATGATAACTATCAAATACTAGAAACCCCTTAGTACTCCCACACACTTCTAGTTTCATAAAGAGATGGCCTTATTAGACAACTCATGTAACTGACTCATAAGAAGGTGGGAGAATGGAAAATTACATGGAACTTTTGGCGGTTATAGCAAGAGAAAGTCAAGATTGAATGAGACATTGGCAATAGTCCAATCTTGATATCTTCATGTAACTTGGATTTGGTTCTTAAATATCACCAAAAATTCCACAAGATCAACACATTTGGAGGTCAAAAATGAGGACATTGTTCACCTATCTCTAGGGGATGTTGACCTAGAAGGACCAAACTAAGCAATAGGAAACTTACAATAGACATGTCCTTTAATTATCCTAATTTAGATGCACTATAAATTTTGTAGAGTCTTAGGTGTCTTTTATAGAGCATATGCATGTAGAATCTAGAAATCCTCTGTAAAGGATAGTATTTCCATTTTGGTAAATAAGAGACGAATTTTTGAACATGATTTGAATTACACTACATTAGACGATTCATATTTTTTATTATTGCCCTAACTAATGTGTCTACCACATTTTTCTAATACAAAAATATCAATTTCAGCACGCACACACATAGAAATGAATATGAATATCATGTGTACAATAAGATTCTCATATCACAATACAATAAAAAATACATATTTAATATATAAAATTGTCTTACAACCTTTCATTAGTCAATAAAGTTCTCAAGATGAGTCCCTTACCCTTAGTAATGACAATAAACAAATTACTTATATAGATATATTGACATGTAAGAAGCATGCATGTCACTATTGAGATTTAAACCTAAATACCACCTTCCAACTTTAACAACCAACCAAACCCCATTAAAAACTAAATGCAAAATTAAAATTAAAATTATCTTTTAAAAATGAAAAAACATAATATCTGTATCAAAATTATAATTAAATAGTATTTTTTTATCTCATAAAAATAATACTTTAATATTAATTAAATCTTAAGACTAGTAATGCTATTACTGTCAAAAATTTGTAAAACCTAAATTTTTTATATCTCCATGTATAACATTAAATAATCAAATATTATTATATTTTTGTAATATTTTTTTTTTAAATATTAATTAATATCTAAAAACACCAGTATTTTTTTAAATAATTATTTTTATTAATTTATAATAATAAAATAAAATAATTTTTTTTTTTTTAAATAATTAATAAAAGTTAAAAACAATTACGCTTATACTTTCAATTTCATTATCATGAATGGTTTAACCCTGAAATAATGAATGGTTTCATTATCATGAATGATTTAAGCATAAAATCAGTGCCATGGTCACTTCAATATCACCTACTCTTGTCATTATCATTTGCCATCTTTGCTCTATTTTGACCAATCAAAATGACATTAAAATTAATAAAAAACGAATTATGATGGTTTCATGGTTGACAAGAGTAGGTGACAACTCAAATACTTAAAAAACAATGGGAGTGAGTGAGTACATTATACAAAATATTTGAACAATCAAAATCAAAACAACCCATGATCCTTTGGAATATTTGTTTATTCTAAGATTGATCCCTTGGAATATTTGTTTATCCTAAGATTGACCCTAATAAGTTGCCTAAATAGATAGTGAGTTTGTCTTCGTTTTAGATTTTGTTTTCTTTTAATAGGACGAACTCGTATTAGTTTGTTTGTATTTTAGGATAATGTTTTGATTTTGCAATTAAAATATTGGTTTTTCTGTATTTTAAATTTTGCTGTATTATAATTTCTATAATTCATATCAATTTATTTGTATTTTAAAATATTATTCTTATTGAAGTAGTTAGGATGTCAACATTTCCAAAATAATTAATTTCATTTTGACTAACTCAATTAGGTTTACTTATATTACTTTATGTTTAAGTTCGACTTCCTTTCACATTTTTGTTTGCATTATGGAATATTGGTTTACTTATATTATTTTTATTTTGCTAAGACTAATTTCTAATTTGTTTATATTTGAAATATGGTTTTTGTTTTAAATTAAATAAAAATAGTAATGAATAACTAAACAGAAATATATCTAAATTTTATTAATATATACATAAATATATTATTATGGTATTATTTACATTAATTTATATCACATTATTTAATTTTGTTTCAATTATATATATCAATTAAAATTGAAATTTAAAACACTTTTACTAAAACTTGAGTAATAAAATTTGAGTAATATATTTAGAGACTTATTATTAATAATAAGAAATATTGAGAAACTAACACTCCCATATTTATAAAACTCTATGATAATTAATACACTTAATTTTGATTGCATTATGGGCATGAATTCTATCGGGAACACCTTAATAACATATACACTTCAATAATTTGAATGTATTGTTAACATCCACATGCCTATTATCACCGAGACCATTACACACACGTAACAAGAACATGTGGCATGTCGACAAATTAATTAATGGTGGCTAATAATTATGTAACTAAACAATGTTTTATAAGAAAAATGTATTCCTATGTATACATTACATGAAGTAATACTTTCGGAAAAAAAATTATTATAAGAAATCAAGAATTTTTTTTAAGTAAATTCAAATATTTGATGTCTGTAAATCACCAAAATTCAATTAACTAGAATTATTCATGTAGAAGGTCAAAGTTCTAGTAGCTAAGTATTTTGAATGTCTTTTGTAAAAGTTGGAGAGCTTCAATTATTCTATGCATCTAATAATAGATTGTCATGGTCATTTAAGGTCGTGTGTCACGGTATTGTGTACTTTTATATAGAGGATCAAAGTTCTAGTTTCCAAGTATTAAGGTCGTGTGTCACGGTATTGTGTACTTTTATATAGAGGATCAAAGTTCTAGTTTCCAAGTATTTTGAATGTTTCTTGTAAAAGTTGGAAAGCTTTTATTTTT